>VZTI01001583.1:136047-149557 GCA_013397865.1 Struthidea cinerea | reverse complement strand
CCCCCCCCCCCGGTCTGTGTCGCCATGGTGACGCCGCGGGCTCCTCCTGCCCGTTCAGGCCACCTTCCACTACCGGACGCTGCGGTGCGGCGATGAGGAGACGCCGGTGGACGATAGCAGGGCGCGGGGGAAGCCCATGGAGCTCATCGTCGGGAAAAAGTTCAAGCTGCCGGTGTGGGAAGCGGCGCTGCGAACCATGCGGTCCGGCGAGCGTGCGCGCTTCCGCTGCGACGCCAAGGTGGGCGGGAGGGGGACCTGCCGGGGGCGCGACTTGAGTTTGGGGGCGTGGCCCGGACGGGCGGTGACTATTTTGTGGGCGTGGCTTGCGGTGTCCCGGTGCGCTCCAGCCGCGGGATACGAGGGTGGAGCATCCTGATATTCTCCCCCCTCCTTCCCCAAATCCCGGCTCCCTTCCCTCCCGCAGCACGTGGTGCTTTACCCGCTGGTGTCCAAGAGCCTGCGGAACATCGCAGCAGGGAAGGACCCGCTGGAGGGGCAGCGGCACTGCTGCAGCATTGCCCAGATGCACGAGCACTACTCCCTGGGGTACCCCGACCTCGACGAACTCCAGAAGAACCCCCAGCCCCTCATCTTCGATATCGAGGTGCTGAAGGTGAGGTGCCGGCATGGGGAGCTCGGGGATGTGTCCAAAAAAACACATAGATGTGGCATGTGGGACGTGGTTTAGTAGTGGCCGTGGCCATGGCTGTGCAGGACTCGATGATCCTAGAGATACTCTCCACCCTAAACAATTCCATGATCCTGTTCTCTGATTCCATGATGGGGTGCTGTCAGGTGGAGCCACCCGGCTCCTACCAGCAGGACCCATGGGCCATGACAGATGAGGAGAAGCTTCAGGCTGTGCCCCAGATCCACAAGGAAGGCAACGAGCTGTACCGGCAGGGCAAGGTGCCCGAGGCAGCTGCCAAATACTACGATGCCATCGCCTGTCTCAAGAACCTGCAGATGAAGGTGGGTCTCCCCAAATGCACACAGGCATCCCCGGGAATGCAGGGCTTGAGAGCTGCCCCTCACTCTCCCTGCTCTGTCTGCCACAGGAGCAGCCAGGCTCTCCGGACTGGATCGAGCTTGACCAGAAGATCACACCCCTGCTCTTAAACTACTGCCAGTGCAAGCTGCAGTGTGAGGAGTACTATGAGGTGCTGGACCACTGCTCCTCCATCCTCAACAAGTACGAGGGTAAGAAGCCCTGGGCCATTCCAGGTGGCTGTGGTGGGCACCAGGAGACCTCCACACTCTGTTGACCCCAGCTCTCTCCCCACAGACAATGTCAAGGCCTACTTCAAGCGGGGCAAGGCCCATGCGGCCGTGTGGAACGTGGCCGAGGCACAGGCTGACTTCGCCAAAGTCCTGGCCCTCGACCCCTCGCTGCGCCCCGTGGTCTCCAAGGAGCTGCGGAGCCTGGAAGCACGGCTGCGGGAGAAGGACGCCGAAGATAAGATCCGCTTCAAGGGCATCTTCTCCCAATAGAGTCTGCAGCCACAAGGGAGAGCCCAGCGCTCTCGGGACAGGTTCTTTTAGATATTCCACATGTGGAATGGTCATGGATGTTTATTAATGTTTAATACAGATTTTACTTATTTGAAGTCAGTGGAAATGGCCCCGGAGCTCGCCACGGCCTGGGGACACAGCCAGGCACTTAAGTGGCAGCATAAAGCATTGCAGCACGTGGCTGAAGCTCTTTGCTGGGCTCTAGACTCTGCTCATCATCACGCCAGGGATGCGTGGGTGACCCGAGCCTGCTGCTCCCTGCCAACTTTTATCACTTATTTGATGTTTTTATACTTTATGGTGGCCATGGAGGGGCGGCGCCAAGCCTCAGCCCTGGCTCCAACCCCTTCATGCCTGTTCTCCTCTGCCACACCATTGTCACTTCTCCAGGCTGCTGCTATCATCCCAAACCAGTGTCTCCTCTTGTCATGTTAGTGTCAGGAATATTTTATATCGAATAACAGCTTCTTCCTGCTACCTCTATAAACCTCTGGTCATGCTATGCCAAGATAAACTGAAGTAAAGCCAGTCACAGCCCCTGGTCACTACAAAAATTTGCTGCTAGAAGTAAATGAGGGGAAACCAAGTCGGAGAGGGGGAGGGTATCAGCATTGGCACAGCCCACACACCCCAGGCTCTTTTCCTTGTCCTGAATTGCTTGTGACCCAACTGATGTGCCCCACAGCCACGTCCCTGTGGGACATGGTGTCCCTGGAGGCTCCCCAGGGCTTTCCCAGTGGGTGGGAACGCTGGTGCCACAGGCACAGAGCAGACTTGTGGGTGCAGGCACCTTGTCATAACATCTCTTTATTCAACACCAAAACGGAAGGGGGGGAACAGAGGAACCGCTCTGGAACCCCAGCCCAGCCCTGCCCTGTGACACTGGACGGAAATAAATAGGTGGGGAGATACCATTCGCCCTGGGACACAGCCACAGCCCCCCAGTTCTGCACGCGGACAATGACCCTGGGGCATAGACCCCACTGCGCACTGCCCAACAGCCCCAAAGGACCAGAGGGGATGGGGCTGGGGGCGGCAGGGAGGACCCAGGGTGGCTCAGTCCTGAGGGGATCACTCTGGCCCTCAGGGGGGCTCGGAGCCATCTCCCAGCACCCCCCAGTCTCAGGGGCCCAGCGGCCTCATCTCCTTCCTATGGGCTCATGGCCCAGCACTGGCCCCATCCCCAGGTGCTCCTTGCTGAGAAATCCGGGATGCAGTGGAGGGGGGATATGGCCATACCACCCTCACTCCTCACCCTCCAGCTTGAGGCTGATGCTGCGGGGCTTGGCCCGGGACAAGCCTGGAGGTGCTGAGGGGGGCCCCCCATCCCGCTCTGCCTGGCTGGAGCCCCGGGAGCGCAGGAGCTGGCTCTGTTTCCGCAAGAAGTCGACAGGTGCTGGGCAGCCATAGGTGCCTTTGCCCAGCACAGGTCGTGGGGGGCCCTTGGGGGAGTGGGCCAGGGCTGCGGCTTCTAGCTGGGCCAGGTGGGCGACATAGCCCTCGGAGAGGAACTGCAGGACACACAGACAGCCTGAGCTGGTGGCCATGGCTGGTGGTGGGGTCAGCCATCATCCCCTGCATCCCCAGTCTCTCCCCAGCCCTGCCACCACCATACCTGGCACTGGTTGTGGAACTTCTTGACGGCCCGTCCCACAATGTAGATGTGTGCTGGTGCGAGTCCCAGTGAGCTGTAGACGGAGACATCCTTGGTGGAGCCATAGCCAGCAACTATGGAGATCTCTGCCTGCCCAGGGACAAGAGCATTATGGCAGGGAACATCCTTTCCCACAGGGACAGCCACCCCCAGGGGCTGGGACACCCTCGTGTTAAGAGGGATGGCTGGGAGCTGCGCTGAGAAGCTTCCAGCTCTGCCATGACAGTGCAGTCCAGCTCCCAGCATCTCCACCGGGATGCAGAGGTGCACAGGCTTCAGCACAGCCCATGCCACCCCATCCCCAGCATCCCCATCCCCACCTCGGTGCGCAGGCTCTGCAGGAAGGCAGCTTTCTGGCGTAGTGGGTCGTGGGTGAGCCCGTCACAGAAGGAGACGGCGCCGTGGGGGAAGTTGTGCTGGGAGAGCCAGGCCACCACGCGATGCTTCTGCATGTCGGGGCGCCCCGTCACGTAGATGATCATGTACCCCGAGTCCTGCCAGTGCCTGGGAGGGGACATGGGTGGCTGCCAGGAGCCTGTGTGGAGGCAGTCCTGCTGGGGGAAGCTGGGATCTCCCAACACAGCATGTGTGGGTGCTGCCTCCAAAACCTCCCTGCTCCCAGGGATTTTATCAAGGGGAAGGCACAGCAAAACTGTGGGGACCACATCCAAACTCGGAGAGGATTATTTTCCACAACAGGACACCAGCATAGAGATGATGTGCTGGAAGCAAGGGAGTGGTGGAATACACTCCCCCTTGCCCCTGCTCTGATACCCCCCAACTGAGTTATCACCACACCATGAAAGATGGGGAGACTGACTCCCTTATTGAAGGGCACCTACCTTACAACATCCACAGCCCCTGCCCGCACTTTGGGGTCACTGCCCATGATGGAGACGCTGGCAGTGAAGGAGCCATCGATGCTGAACACGACGGACTCGGTGCCACGGGCCACCACAGTCAGGTATGCCTCGGCGTAGCTGTGGTCCCCCCTGCAAAGGCAGAGGTGGTGGCTCAGCACCGCGTCTGCTACCAGGGCAACAGGTGTAGCTCTGCTGAAAGGGCTGGAGGAGGAACTGAGGCGACACCTCACCTGACCACCATGCGAACAGGGTAGATCCCGATGGCCAGAGCCTTGTCCGGAGGGATGGTGAAGGTCAGGCGCCCGCTGCCACTAGTCACCTCAGTGCCATAGTACAGCCACTTCCCTGACAGTGGCTGTGTCATGATGTAGATGTCCACCTGGGAGAGGGAAACGGGCTGGGCATGGGCTGGACTACCATGTCCTGCTGTGTCCCCACCTGCAAGTCCTTACAACCTTCTCCCACCATCCCACACAGGGTCCTCTTAACCACATCCTTCCCCTACTGTGGGTGACACCAGCCCCATGCCTGGTCCTGGACACCCCCACCCTGTTTGAGGGGTCCTGGTGGCCTCCTGAGCCCAGCTGTACCTTCTCCCCGGTCAGTGTCACCACATCCAGGGGTCCGTACATGAAGCGCCCGCTGAGGACCTGCGCTTTGCCCTCACACACGATCACATCGCAGGCCCGGTGGTTGGCTGTCACATTCTGCAGGCACACGGGGTGCTCAGCAGCTCCTAGGGGAGCTCCTGAGGTGCCAAAGGGACACCACTGGGCTGTGGGATTGTCTCAGAACCCACACACCCCAGGACGCCCCAGGTGGGCTCCCACTGGCCACGTACCCGGATCTTCACTTGGGTGCGCTTGCGCTGCCACTTCTCCCGAGGGATGGCTGGGCTGTAGATGGAGCTCTCCTCACTCTCGGCCGGCTGCGGCCCCTCTTTCTCCATCACCTGACGACAGCATGGCACCGGCTCAGCCTCTGCCAGCCCTGGCTTGCCGCCCACCCCACCGTGCCCATACCTGGCGCAGGATGAAGGCCACGACGTCAGAGGATTCCCAGTAGCTGGCGTGGAAGAGGTGAGGCAGGGTGATAGTGGGGAAGGCAGTCAGGGCATCAGGGCAGTACAGAGAGTAGTCGATACGCTTCGGGCCCCACCAGTGCTCCAGGACTGTGGGGAGAGCTGGAATGAAGCCTTTTCTGGACCTCATCCCATGTCGTACAGCCCGAGGTGCCCACATGGGATGGAGTGGGTAGGGATGACACTTACTCTTGACAACCTCGCTGGTGCTGGCAGGAGTGGGGGGCTCTGCCGGTTCATTGCCCTTCCAGAAGCCCCCAAAGCTGCCAGTGGGGGTAGGGGGGGCAGCCACATCCACTTTGGGCAGGAACAGGGCAGAGTGTGTCTGCAGGGCCTCCGCTGCAGAAAGAGCTGGGTGAGCACACCCAGAGTCCCCAGGGACCCCCACCACCCCACGACCCCCCTCAGACCCAAAGCTGTAGGAAGGGCTTGCACATCCCTCTCCCCCCACCCAGCCAGGCTGTGAGTGCTCTGGGTACCCTGACGTGGCCTCAGGGTGCCTGGCACCAGCCTGGAGGGGACCTGCTCACCCAACAGGGACGAGGTGCCATCACCCAAGGGGTACTTCTGGTATCGGGGCACGCTGAGGGGGGGCACAGCATGGAAGGCCTTGGCCAGGAGGGGCTCCAGGCGGGAGGCACAGGGATCGGCGGCGTGGAAGAGGTTGTAGATCTGCTCACAGGCAGGACGCAGCTGGGCCACTGCAGCACAGAGTGGGGTCAGGGGCACCCACAAGGGCTGGGGGGCACCAAGAGCAAAACACCCAGGAGGGGTAAAGCAGGACACAGCAAGAGGAAAGGCTGGAGAGGGAAATCTGGGGCACCAGGGACAGGCTGAGGCTGGCACAGAGCAGGGACACTCAGGCACCCACCAACACCCACACAGGCAGGGCTGGGCATGTGAGGGGCTCAAACCCAAGCAGGGCTTTCTGGGGTGGTCCTGGGGAGCTCAGGCTTGTGGGGTGAGCACGACTCAGGGACTTGAGCCCTGCAGGGAGGGTCAGGGGCTGGCACCGCAGCAGGCAGGGATCCTCACCATCCAGAGCAGGCATGACGGTCTTGCGCAGCGCGAGCACCAGCCCCAGTGGGGAACCAAAGAGGAAGAAGCCGGATACCTTAAATTCGAGGCGGGTGCTGGCACCCTCCGCCCCATCCAGCGCCATGGCGCTGCTCCGGGGAGCCTCTGCCTCCAGCGGGGCCTCACTGGCCTGCAGGCTGGGACAGCAGAGACAGTGGGCATGGGGAGGGATGGCAACATCACACTTCCACCATCCTGAAGGCAAAGCTGTGCCTGGTGTGGCCCCATTATCCCAGAGGAGCTCCAGCAAGATCACCCCAGGGCAGGCAGCCTCCATGAAATGCTCCTTCCCAGCCTGGAGCAGATGGGAATTACACCCTTTCCATAAAGCACAAGACAGCCAACCATCCCCCTTGGGCTCACCTGCACATGGAGCTGTGCTGCTGGCTGTCCCCCTGTGTCCCTGGGGGCTCCGGGCTGGCCTGGCCCAATACCGGCGCTCCCTCTGTCCCATCAGCCAGTGGGTCCGGGCCACCACACTGCTCCGGGGAGATGGGCTCCGTGCTCTGCAGGGAGAGGCAGCAAACACCCAGACCCCATACAGCCCCCAGTGCACCCCCAACCCCCCTCCCCAGGGAGTGTTGGGGTGTAGGCACTCACCAGGCTGCCGCGGCGGCTGCTGCTCCGGCTGCCCCCAGAGCCCACCCGGCTCTGGCACAGGGCATCGAATCCCAGAATGCCACCCACACAGTCCCCCAGCAGCACCACCTGCAGAGACCACAGACCCACGAGGAGGGTGACCCCCAAACCCTCCATGCAGGGTCACAGCTGGGAGCCAAGCTTTCCCCCAGATTCTACCTCACCTGGCCACAGAAGCCAATGCCCTCTCTGGAGTGCAGGAAGGCTGTGTAGGCCTGGTTGGCGCGGGCAATGACGGTGCCCACGGCGTGCTGGTAGGTGCCTGAGGAGGTGGCCAGTAGTGGGAGTGCTGCCAGCGGGATGTGGTCCTGGCTGCTGGACAGGCTGTCCCTGTCGTGGCTGTAGGGGCTGAGCCTGAGGGGGACATGGCAAGGGATGAACGGGACTGTTCTGATGTCCTCATCCCACTGCATGGTACTGGTTCCCCCGGGATGCCGCACCAGGAATAATGCCCATCCCATCCCATCCCATCCCATCCCATCCCATCCCATCCCATCCCATCCCATCCCATGACACTTGCTCACCCAGGAAGCTGTATCCAGTTATCCCCATCCCATCCAATTCCATGCCATTCCATGCTGCCCTGATGTCCCCATCTCTCTGCACAATGCTTGTTCACCCCAGGATGCTGCACAAGGAGTTATCCCCATCCCATCCCATCCCATCCCATCCCATCCCATCCCATCCCATCCCATCCCATCCCATCCCATCCCATCCCATCCCATCCCATCCCATCCCATCCCATCCCATCCCATCCCATCCCATCCCATCCCATCCCATCCCATCCCATCCCCAGTCTTTAATGTCCCACCAGAAGTAAAGCCCCCTCTCCAAGGATACCAGCTCCCCAGTCCCCTGCTTTCCCAGCGGGAATCCGTACTTGGAGACAAGGGCATAGGCTGCAGCACAGATGGGCGGGCAGGGCACCAGGCGCAGGGCCACATGTCCCAGTGCCTCAGGAAAGTGGACGCGGGTGACAGCATCAAAAGTGGCTGCCAGTGTCTGTACATCCGCCTGCTTGGAGCCTGGCTCGCCCGCTCCCTGATCCAGGATGTTCCCACTGTGGAGGATGAGGAAGAGTGCGTGGATCCGGCACATCTGCTCCGTGCTCTCTGCTGTGCCGCCCTGCAGGAAGGAGAGCAGTCAAGTCGGGGGGCATGACAGGAGGGCACGGCCCGAGGGAGGGGACACTCACCTCAGGGAAGCTGGATGTTCCCAATCCTTCACCATCCCCCTTGGTGGTGCCGGCTCCATCCCCTGTGAGCACACAGCCCTGGTGAGCCAGTTGGGGTTTCCAGGTGGAAGTCAGGCCCCTCCCAGGACATCCACCCGAGGATTTGGGGCGCTCACCCAGTGTCTCATCCAGCTCCGCCGGGCGCTCAAGCGTGTCCAGGAAGTCGTTCGAGCTCCACTTGGTCATCTCCTTGGCAAAGACCTCGTCGCTGTCAGACAGATCCTCTGCAGAGGCAGGAGGGAAGCATGGGTGGGGGGACACCCCTGTGCCTGCACTCCCATCCTCAGACGGCCTCGCCCCCATCCAGCCTGTCCCAAGATGGTGCCAGTACCGTGGGCATCGAAAAATTCCTCTTCGGAGCTATTCTCTGAGTCCCGGGCAATGTTCTGCATCCGCCACTCCGACAGGCTCTGAGGAGACACGCCCCCTGCCACCCGTGGGGGATCAGCACCCACAGCCCCCTACAGAGAGACCCCGCTCCTGCCTCACAGCTCCCCCTTGGTCCTGGACCCAGACTCCCCAGGGAGATCTGGGGCCAAACCAATGTCACCCAGAGTCCCTCCAGGAGATCCAGGACCATCCCTGGGTCACCTAGGTCCCCTTCAAGAAACCTGGTACCAGACCTGGGACACCCAGAGCCCCAGCCCAGGAGACCCAAGCCAGGCAAAACAGTCCCTTGACACATCTCCTGTGGAGAACCGCAGCATCCAGGGCATAACCACACCAGACCTGCTCTCTCACCTCCATGCTGGGAAGAGTAGGAAGACCGGGAAGAGGTGGACCACTGCTTGGCAAAGGTATCATCGGAGGGGGTATCAGTCCCTGCCTGCAGCTCAGCTTCCTCCTGCCCACCAGGCCCGTCTGGCTCTGGCCGCCCCTCGGGGCTGATCCCAGCCGCAGGTGGCTCCTCGCCCTCGCCACACTTGGCCATCTTCTGTGCCAGCATTCGTGCCGTCTCCTCCTCCAGCTGCCGGATATCCTCCATCGTCAGGTCTGTCCACTCATCCTGCCAGCACCAGGCTTGGCGGTGGGCGCGCAGCATCACCTTCCTCAAACCTCGGGGGAGAAGGGGGGAAGCGAGTCCAGTGCGATCCCATGGCTGCCCAAATGACCCTCCAGCAACCCACGGCTCCGAACTCACCCACGTCATGGATGAACTGCTCGATCTTGGACTGCATCCCCCAGTATCGGAACTCCACCTTGCAGAGCTTGTAGGCGCACATGAGGGGCCCGCTGGCCACTGCCGCCTCCAGCCAGTCATCCCCCAGCGGCCCCCGGCCCGTCTTGGATGAGTGGTAGAGTTTGGGATCCTCCTCAGGCTTGTACTCCCCGGGGGAGATGGGATCACGCACTATGTCAATGGTGTCTGTGGGGGGAACAGCGCTTGTCACCCCGCAGCACTTGGCAAGGGGGCACAGGTAGGAAAACAAGGAAAAAAGGACAAAAATCAGGTCAAATTATTCCCACAAGCCATGCACCCAATGCAGCTGGCAGCAAACACTCTCTGTCCTAGAATCCTAAAATCCTGGAGTTCTGGAAACACAAAATCCTGGAATCGTTCCGGTTGGAAGGGACCTTATGGATCATCTCATTCCACCCCCTGCCATGGGCAAGGACACCTTCCGCTATCCCAGGTTGCTCCAAGCACCATCCAACCTGGCCTTGGACACTTCCAGGGATGGAGCATCCGCAGTTTCTCTGGGCAACCTGTGTCAGGACCTCACCACCCTCACAGGGAAGAATTTCCTAATAAAACATATAAAATGCCAAGGCTGGAACATCATAGACACCCTTGGTGCAGCCAAAGACATCCCCATCCCCACGTGGGATCCCAATTCGGCACCCCAGGGAGCAGCACAGGGAGGGAGGGGCTGGGAGCATGCGGAGAGCCAGGACTGACACACATACACACGTTGCCAGCAGATCTGGCAGCTGCAGAGTGATCCCGGCCACCCTGGGAAACGTGGGGGGTGGGGACAGGGACAGCACATGAGGCAGCTCAGCACAGCTCCCGGCTTCCCCCCCCAAAAAGCCCAAGGGTCCTGCAAAAACAGGGCACAGCAAAACCACCACGTGACACAGGAGACTCCAGCGAGCCAGGGCGGGGAGGGCAATGAACCCTATCCCCAAACAGAGGTGACCTCTCCCGAAATGAGGGTGAGCTCCCTCCAAACGAGGATGACCTCCCAAGACCAGAGAGAGGCTCATGAATGACACCCAGGAAAACACGATCCAACAGCCATATGGGCTCAATCCAGCACAAAATCTCCTAGAATTTGGCTTTTCCAGCCCTATCTCCAGGTCGGGTTCCTCCAGCATGGTCTGGGGGATCCCAGGGCACCCCACTGGCTCCCAGTACCGTCCCGCAGCACTGTCCCCATTCCCAGGCTGTGCCAAACCCTGCATTTATTTTCCCCCCTTGATGTCCCCAAGGTCCTGTCAGCCTCTCTTCCTCCAGCTTGGGCTGAAAAAAGGGGGGAAAAAGAAAACTAGAGATGCCCTGAATCCACAAAAATGATGCAATGCACAGCATG
Organism: Struthidea cinerea; assembly: GCA_013397865.1. Lineage (NCBI taxonomy): Eukaryota > Metazoa > Chordata > Aves > Passeriformes > Corcoracidae > Struthidea > Struthidea cinerea. The sequence goes on along the minus strand of VZTI01001583.1, from coordinate 138,963 downwards.
ATGCCAAGCATCTTGGATAACAGCAGCAAAGAGCTGGGATAGGACCTGCTGTCCCCAGGCAGCTCCTGGCAGTGTCATTCCCATCACAATCCAACTCCCTCTGCTTTTGCCACTAGGAGAAAGCTGCCAAGGAAGCAGTTATCCCTGCGGATCACCCACACCACGCTTTTCCATCACCCTTTGAAACGTGAGAGTGGTTTAAATCTGTCAGTGCTACAAGACACCAGGGCAGAGAAAATCCCAGCAGGATCCACACTGGGGCTGGTCCCACTCCAACCCTGCTCCCTGTGGAAGGCAGCAGCCACTGGAGATGCTGAGTGCCCTGTGGAATGCCCATGGGATGGGCACTAGAGTGAAAAACCAGGCAGCAGGCACAGGGCCATGCCCTGATGCCATCTGCTTGGCCCTGGTTGCTTCCCGGGGGCGGTAGGGGCAGAATTCCTGCCCCCAGGTCCGAGCCATCAGTATCCCGGCTGGACATCCCCAGTGCCGCAAGAGCCGGGGAGAGAAATAGGTCAGATGAATCATTTCCTCCGAGTGCCTATTTTAAGCCTCCATTTTAAGAGGCAGCGCGTCACACTCCACACTCTGGTGCCTGAACTGACCACATCCACACCACCGTTAACCAGAACTAGCCAGAGAGGGAAGAATCCCACCCCAAGCTCCCAGTTCTGCCCATCAGTCTCCCCAGAACGGAGCCAGAGAGTGATCTGGAGCAAAGCCCTGGGGAGAGGGGAAGCAGGACAGAGGGTAGGAAAACGGGGACATTCTTTTCCAGCTCTCCCTGCTCCAGCTGATCCGAAACATGCCATAGGACCCAGGTGTGGGGTCCCATGTACGCTAGGAGAGACTGAGAAGGCAAATCCATGCCAGAACAGGGCTAGGACATGGAAGGAGAGGGGAGCAGGCTGGCACTAGGAAGGAGAAGCTGCAAACAGAAATAGAGGCAAGGGAAGAGGCAGAGGACAAAACTAACCCTAAAAATATTTTTAATGTGAAACTTAGCTCAGCAGCCCCGAGAGGGAACAGGCAGGGAGCTTGGAGCAGGGAGCCTGGGTCACATGGAGCTTGGGGCAGGGAGCTCAGGATCCAGGGAGCTCTTCCCTTCCAGCATCCCCAAACCATGAAGACCAGCAAGGGAGTGAAGTCGAGCCCCTAAGGCCCCATCACATTCACACACCCATCCTGGGAGCACTGTGTGGGAATCCCAGCAGTCACAGGGTCCTGCCCAGCTCCCCAAGCCAGCCATACCCACCCAAAATCCTCTGCCTCTTCTCCGCCGCACTCAGGTTGAAGATGTTGGTCTGCTGCCCCGCATCCGGGCGGTAGTACGTCTCGATCTCAATGGAAAACTTCTCCACGAAGGGACACGTGTACCTGGAGGGGCACAGGACTGAGCCCGGGAGCACAGCCAGCCCCGCAGCCCACCCTGCTGCCTCCCAGCTCCCACCTGGTGCGTGTGTAGGGATAAGCATTCCAGGACTCCTCCTCCACCTGGAGTGCAGCTTTGGGGAGCAGCGCCCGGAACCAGCTGGGGATGTGGGAGCCGACATGGTAGATCTTGTGGGTGTACTGGCCACTGCCCCCGGGGCCGTCATTGTAGGGCCGGTTGGCCAGGATCTCCACACCGCTGCCCTCACCACTCGACTCCTCCCGGCTCTTCTTCTGCACAGAGGTGATGGCTCAGTGCAGCCCCTCTAAGCTCCGAGATCCCCATGGGCACCCAGGGTCCCCATATACTCCCGTCCCCATGTGCTGGCATCCACCAGCCCCACACCTGCTCACAGGACCCCCCTACTTGGCTCGGTGGCCCCAAACCCACCCAAAGCCTCACTGATGCCCCTGCAACCTGCCAATTGCTTGGGATGAGCCTCAGGCCACCCCGTGCCACTTCAGGCTCCATGCTCAGCCCTGCAGCTCCTCAGCTCCCCACACAGCCCCACTACATCCTCCAGCATCCCACGCTCAGCCTCAAAGTCCCCTGTGCACCCCCAGGCTCAGCCCCTGCACCCGTCATGCTCCCCCACAGCCCACTGCACCCCCCAGGCTACAATCTCCAGACTCTCTCAGCCCCCTGCACCCCCTCAGTCTCAGTCCCCAGATCCCTGCACCCCTCCAGCTCCCCATGCCCAGCCCCACAGCCCTGTGCACGCCCTCAGTCTTGACCCTTGGACCCCACACCCCTGAGGCTCAGCCCCACAAACCCCAGACCCGTGCAGCCCCTGGGCTCAGCCCGCCCTGCTCAGCCCCGCAGCTCCCCCACGCCCTTATGCTCAGCCCTGCATCCCCACCTGGATCATGTAGAGCTGGGCCACCTGGTACTCCTCCAGGCTCATGGGCAGCAGGATGTGGTACTCCTTGATCAGCATGGCGGCGGCGGGGGACAGCGGGACACAGCAGGGGCAGCGCCTGAGGGGGCTTTTGTTACACCGGACCGGACCGGCTTCGGGACAGCTCGGGCCGGTTCGGCACCCCTTCGGAACCGCTAGGGGCACACTCAGCTCAGCCTGGCACCGCTCGGTCCGGGTTCGGCCCGTCTCGGAACCGCTCCGCCACCGGGTTCGGCAGAGTCCGGTACCGCTCGGCTACGGGTTCGGTTCAGTCCGGTACCGCTCGGCTGCGCTCGGCCCCGAGTTCGACCCGACTCGGCCCCACACTCGACTGAGTTCGGTACCGCCCGGTACGGCTCGGCCCCAGGTTCGGCCCGGCTCGGAACAGCTCGGCCCCGGGTTCGGCTGAGTCCGGTACCGCTTGGCTACGGGTTCGGTTCAGTCCGGCACCGCTCGGCCACCCTCGGCCCCGGGTTTGGTCCCACGTTCGGCTCAGTCCGGTACCGCTCGGCCCCTCTCGGTCCCGGGTTCGGCCCGGCTCGGCCCCACTCGGCTCCGCTCCGTTGCCATGGCAACGCGGCCCCCT
>VZTI01001583.1:107272-126657 GCA_013397865.1 Struthidea cinerea | reverse complement strand
GCCAGTCGCGCCCGGCACCGCCGCTCGCTGCCGCCGCTCAGCACATCGCCGGCGTCCTCGGCACCGCCGGCACCGCCCGGGCCCGCCATGGCGCCGGCACGGGGCGGGGAGGAGCAGCGAGGGAGGAGGGACGCAGGGAGGGACCGGCACCGCCCCCCGCACCGAGCCCGCCCCGGCCGCGGCTCTTCTGTGCCGGGGGTGCGACAGCCTCCTCCCAGTGTGGAACGGCCCCTACCGGGTATGAAAGCACCTGCCAGCTTGGCCATGCCCCCGCCCGGTGTGCGACAGCCGCTGTCAGGCGTGCAACCCTTCGGCTGGGTGTGCGACAGCCCTTGCCAGGTGTGTGACCCCCGTCCTGCCTTTGCAATGTCCCTGCCAGGTGTGCGAGTCCCGCTCCAGCCGTGCAACAGCCCCCACCAGCTGTACAACAACTCCTGCCAGGTGTGCCACCTACCTTCCAGCTTTGCAACAACCTTCCGGCTCTGCCGGCTGTGCAAGTCCTGCTCCAGCTGTGCTATAACCCTGACCGCGTGTGCAGCAGCCCCCGCCAGGTGTGCAATAACCCCCCCGGAGTGCGTCCCTCTTGCTGGTGTGCGACAGCCCCCGCCAGCTGTGTGACCCCACCTCCCAGCTCTACACACCCCTGGGTGTGCAAACCTCTGGCCAGGCATGCAACGCTCACCTCTGCCCCTTCCATGGGCCTTGCAAGGACCCTGCCAGGTGTCCAACAACCCCTTCCAGGCGTCCAACAACCCCTTCCAGGCACACATTCCCCCCACTTCTGACAGCCCCCACGTGCCACCGTGGGGGGACACCACCTCTGTGTCACCAGCCTCACGTCCCCTTGTGACTGGGGTTGTCAGGGAATTTTCCCTGTGGAAGCAGCCTCAACAGTGTCCGAGCTTGGGAAAAGGCTCCTGGATAAATCAGGGAATGCTGGTGACCGGCCAGCCTCACTTCCCAGGAAATCCCCGCGAACAGAGACTCTCACAACTGCACCTTCAGCTCTCAGCAGGAAATGATTTTTAAAAAACTGTATAGAAATCATCACTCTCCATGATTCTTTGCTTCCAGAGCCCAGCATTGGCTCCACAATCCCACTCCCATCTCCAGAATCAGCGGAACCGCCGCTCCTCCCACACATATCGCTTCCCTGCTGGAACCTTGCGGAAGAACAGGCTGTTCCCTCGGCTCATGTTGCCCTGGAAAGGGAAAACTACACCATGGAGGGGCCACACGAGGTCCAGGGTGGCCCCTCCAAACCAAATGGGGCTCCCACCCGGCTCCTCTCCGTGTCCCGGTGTATCCCAGCGCATCCCAGCTTCAGCACTTACCTCCCTGTGCAGCTGGCTCCAGCAATCCAGCCAGGAAGAGTAGGTGGGTGCGTAGGGAAGGAGACCCCCGGCCAACCTGGGGAAGGGAGGAAAGACCCACCGGGAATGATTCCCTGTGGGAATCATTCCCACCCGTGCAGGTGGGACCCCTTCCCTCCGTGGCTCCACACTGGGTTGAACCCCAAAATGACCTTTTCCCACTTCAGCCAAGGAGGAATCAACCCTGTGGAGTGCTGGAAGCACCTTTTCCATCTGGGAAATTTGGAAAAGTGGTTCCAGGAGCTGACTGGGGGACTCACCCGCAGTTGTTCACAGCCATCAGGTTGGAGACCAGGACGAAGGGGTATGTCAGCATGCTGGCAAAGAACTGCAGGAAAAGCGGGGATCGGTGGGATGTTCCCTCTTCCCTCCACACGGGGAGAATCCCTGGGAGTTACACCCCGGGGAGGGAGTCCACTCCTGCCACCTCCACAGGGTCACACGCGTCCTCCATGGAGCATCCCTTGGCCTGTGGGCTGATCCGGCTGATCCCAGCCTGGCTCCGTCCCCACCCCGGCAGCTGCAGAATTCTGGAAACACACCACTCCCTAGGGAAAGGATCCACTTCCCGCCCGTGGCTGTACTCACCCCAGTGACTGCCTGGGAGTAGCTCTTCATCTCAGTCATGGTGGAGACCTGTGAAAGGAGCGACAGCTCCTGAATCCCCCCAAACGGGGTCATGGCTCGCAGAACACCCCTGGAGCTGCCCCCATCAGCTCCCGGCACCCCGGATCCCGGAGCGGAGCCTACCCCGTTCTCCAGCGCGTATGTGTTGATGAGGTAGGCCAGCATGTTGCACAGCCACAGGGAGAGGATGTCCCCGAGGAGCCGCGGGATGAGGCCGCTGCAAGGGAAGAAACAGTGGGAATGTCGGCTGAGGGTTCGGATCCGGCTGTGCGGAGAGCTGGGAACAGCTGGTTTGGGACAGGGGCCGGCTGTTCCCACAGCATCCAGGTGACGGGGGAACAGCCAACCCTGGGAGTGGGAATGCTCAGGTGAGTGATCCGGAGCTGCTGGAGGGACCCAAGATACTCCCAAGAAGGGTTCAGGACCTTTCCACTGATGTCACCCCCGCCGTGCCCCTCCCTGCCTTCTCAGCACTCACGCGAAGAATCCCAGGATTCCCTCTTCCCGGTAGATTGTGGTGAAGGCGCTTAGTGTCCCGCTGGGATAGAGAGGAAGAGGAGGGATAACGTCAGGGGGATCCCGGGATCCCAAGCCCCCCAGAGCACCCAGAGCCCCCAGGCCATACCTGTACTTGGTCTCACGGCCGATGAACTGCACCATGCAGCGCAGGGTGATCACTGCGGGACACGGGAACGACATGGGAGTGACATGAGAGCAATAGGAGGCACCTGGCACTGTCCCCCCGGTCCCCCGGGATGGGGAGCACCTACCGTGGAAGGGGTGGGTGATGAGGGTGGCAGCGGAGCGCGCAACCATCTCTCGGGAGGTCTGGGAACAAACGGAGCGTCACCGGGAGGGGACAGGGATGTGACATCCCAGCGCCTTCCTCCTCCTCCTGCTCCTCACCTCCTTGAGCACCTGCTCCAGCGAGGACACCGGCTCCTTCTTGCTGGTTCCAGGCTGGAGGGGGAAGCAGGAGTCAGGTGGGAACAGCCCCCCGGAAAGGGGAAGTTGTCCCCAGGGTGGGGTTGGAAGCTCCTGGCCAACCGGAGCACTCTGGATGCAGGGCTGGGGCTGTCCAAGGCCGGGGGGCGTGGGGAGGAGGGAGGGAGAGAAGAGAGAAGGGAGGGGAGGAGGAGGAAAGGAAAAAGAAGGAGGGAAGGAATGGAGAAGGGAGGATGGAGAGAAGAACAGAATGAAGGAAAGAGGGAAGGAGAGAGAGAAGAGGAGAGAAAAAAGGGATGAATAGAAGAACAGAGAAATGGAAAGATGGAGAAAGGAGAAGACAGAGATGTNGAAACAATTTCAAATCATATGTCATCGATGACACAGCAGAGTGGGCTGAACTGCCAGAAAGGAGAGGGAAGGGAAGGGAAGGGAAGGGAAGGGAAGGGAAGGGAAGGACCCCTGCACCCACCTCAGCCTGCTCCGCCTCCTGGTACCGCTGTGGAGCAAAGGGCAGGGTCAGCCCAGGGTCAGCACTGCGCGGGGAGCCAGGGGGTCCCGGTGCCCCCTACCCCGGCGGCAGAACCCCCGGTTCCCGCTGCGCCCCGGGCCCGGCGCCCCGCCCGTGCCGGTACCTGCAGCACTTTGCTGTGCACCACGGTGCCGATGGCGCTGGAGCAGAGGCGGGGGGCGAGGCCTTTGAAGAGTCCCGCTCTCCCGTCCACCTTCACGATGTGTGTGGCTGGGGACAGCGGAGACCGTCAGCCCTGGGGGGACCCCACGGCGGCACCGGGACGGCACCGGGGCGGCCCCACCGGGGCGGACTCACCGTAAGAGAAGAGGCCGGGCAGCTGGTATACCTGGCGGCCGAAGATGTTCCTACCCAGCGTGGGCGGCAGCGGCTCGTAGCCCACCTGCAGCGGGGACGGGAAGGCTGTACCCCCCACGCGGCCGATACCGAGCCCGGTACCCCCCTCCCAACCCCGCCATCCTCGCCCTTACCTGCACCAGCACCTTCACGTACATGAGCGGCTGCGAGAGCACGGTGAGCCCCGAGCCCAGCAGCACCTGCGAAGCCGCGTCCGCCATGGTGCCGCCCCGGCGTCACGGCACAGAAGGACACGGCCACGGCTGCCGCCGCTTCCGCTTCCGCCTCCGCCTCCCCGGTATTTCCGGCGCCGCCGTGACGCGCTTCCGGTCGCTGGGGGAGCGCTCTGGGAGCGCAGCGGCTGCCATGGAAACGCCCGGCGGGGCCGCGGGGGTGTTGCCATGGCAACGGGGCCTGCGGGACTGGGGGCACCCACGGGGCCTGAGGGGACACCGTAGGTACGGGGGGGACGGCGTGGTGACAGGGCTGAGGAGACAGCAGGGTGGCAGAGTTAAAGTGACACCACATCCCTAGAGCCCACGGTAACACCATGGTGGCCCGGGGCTGGGTGCCAGCAGACTCTGGCCAGGCTGGGGGACAAGGGGACCTCTGAGGGGACATCACAATAAGAACAGGCAGCACCAGGCAGGGACATGGAGGTGGTAGCATCTTTATTGCCGAGCGCAGGCACAGCAGCGTGAAGCCACTGCGGGGACAGTGAGGGGACGCGCCCTGTCCCTGGGCCTGTGCCTGCCCCGCTGCCAGGATGGCCCCGGGATCGCTCCCACGGCTGGATCCCGGGAGTAGCCACTGGTGGCACCACGGTGGCAGGGGCTCAGGGGTGGCTGGTGGTGTGTCCCAGCACTTGTGCCACTGTCCAGCTGACGCCTTCCCATGGTGGCACAGCGGGCATTCCCTGCTTCAGGTGCCCTGGGAAGAGCCACTACAGAGTCAGCTCCAGGCACCCCTCGTACGCTGGCACGGTGGCCATTCCCTGCTCCAGCTGCCCTGAGCAAGGTGACACTGGAGCTGGCTCTGGGCTTCTCTCCCGCACTGCCACCTCCACTCTGGATACCAGGAAGAACTGGATGCCTGTGGGTCCGAGCCTGGGGGCCACAGGAGAGGGCTCAGATCCACTTGAGGGGTGGGGCAGCAGTAGGGACAAGTGTCCCTGCAGGACTGTCCCCTCAGGGGCCAGATGGACTGTGGTAGCTCCAGGCTCACCGGGATGCTGGTGCGGCTCCGGTTTGTCTGGTGCAGGGCATTCCTCGCTCTCCGTCTCTGCAGCCGCTTCCTCCTGCGTGGCTCCATCTGTGCCGGGTGGTAAAGTGGCACTGGGACATTTGCACCCTCTGCCACCTTGTTCCACCCTGGCTCTGTGTCCCTCCCACCTCAAAATTGGTGGCACATGGGGACTCACTGGCCGGTCAGGGCTGTGGAAGTCATCTGGGATCCCGTCGGACACAGAGCTGTCAGAGCCGCTGGTGCTGCAGGGGGAAAGAACCACCTGCAGCCCCAGTGGCACCATGGGGTGACATGGGGTGATAGGGAGTGACATACCTGGACTCAAGCTCTGAGGGGGACACATCGGTCCAGCTGCCTTCAGATCCCAGCTCACGGCCCATCTGCTGCCGCAACAGCTCATCCGCCTCCGCCAGGCACTGCTGGAGCTGCAGGACAGTGCCAGTGTCACCACGGCCCTGCAGCACCAGGGCCCCTGGGCCAGGTCCGAGCCCAACCTTGGCGGGTGCGGGGTCGCAGAAGTCGAGCAGGGTGTCACAGAGGAGGCGGCCCAGTGACCCAAGGTCCTCTACACTGAAGTGGGAGCTCCTCCCGCCTGGAGGGGACAGGGAAAAGGAAACAAGGACAGCTCCCCAACCTGGGACCACCCCCCTGGCACCCTCCTCATGGCCGTGGCAGCCCCTCACCCAGCGTGGAGCCACTGAAAGCCACCTCCAGGGTGTAACTGTGGGAGACGCCCAGGCGCCACATGGAGACCCGGCCTGTCCCCTCTTTGCTCTTCTGCACCTGGAACTTGCAGCTGGCGAAGGAGAACTGGGGGGCCCCAGGGTCAGTGGGGTCCCAACCCCACAGGGACAGCTCGGGAAGTGGCACGGCGGGTGCGTTCCCGCTGTCACCACAACACGTGGCTCTGAGGCATCTGTGTCCCACCTTGTCAGGGGCGTTTTTGCTCAGCATCAGGGGGAACACACGCTGGTGCAGCCGTGTCCCAGCGCCATCCCTGCCGGCATCGCAGCCGTACATGAAGACGTTGTTCTTCCGGCTGTGCCCATGGAAGTCGCAGTACAGCACCACCTCCCGCTCCTCCAGCACCCTGCACACATCAGGATATGGCAACCAGCACCACTGCAGGAGTAGCCCCGTCCCACCGGCTCCCCACACCCGCCTCACCTCTGGACCATGGCCCGCAGGTGCCACACACCAGGGAAGGAGCTGGGAAGCGCCGTCCTGTAGGCCCTGTTGGGATCCCGTCCCGCCAGGGAGCAGCGGGAGTTGCCCACCACCACCCCATCAGGGTTGAGCATCGGCACCACCTTGAATACAAAGAGGCGTCGCAGGAGCTGCGCATCCACGTGGGTGCTCAGCAGGAAATCGAGGAATCCCCTCATGGCCCAGGAGCTGCCGCTCTCGCCAGGGTGCACTCGGGCACTCGCCACCACCACCCGCTTGCCGGCCATGCTGCCAGGGCCGGTGATGGTCAGCAGGTACACGGTGTTGCCGGCCAGGCTGCGGCACAGCTCCTGCACCGCGCAGTACCGCGAGCGCGCCGGGTCGGCTGCCAGCGTGCGCAGGTAGCGCTGCAGGTCCGAGTAGGTGTAGGGGTAGCAGGCAGCGAAGAAGCACGTCTCTCTGTCGTGCGGGAAGCGCACCGTCCAGCTGAGCCGGAACACCGGCGGCTCCCCTGCACTGCCACGGTAGTAGCGGACATCGGTCCCAACCCGGCGCCAGCCAATGCCACGGCTCTGGGCATCCTGCTGGGAGTAGAGCAGCGGCTGCAGGCCCTGGCCATAGAGGCTCTTGGGCTTGGCCATGTTGGCGATGGTGAAATGGTAGAGCGGCTCCCGCCGGGTGTTTTGGACACGGAAGTAGAACCACTGGGTGTGCTTGGCTGTGTACAGATCCGGCCGCAGTGTCAGCACGTACTCGTAGGGACCCCTGTGTGGAGGGAAGGGCCGTGCTCCGGATCTGGGCCTGACACGAGAGGCCCCGTGCCCCCCGGCCTCTCTCTTACACCTGGACGACCTTCTGGAGGTTCCCGCTCTCAAAGCGGGACTCGAAGAGCAGCGTGGTGTCCTGGGGACTCTTCAAGGGAGCTGCTGGCGAGGAGAGGGGCCCCGGGGCCCCCCTGACCCGAGCACAGGTAAAGCAGGAGCCTTGGAGCACTGCAGGGGGAGCAGGGACAGTGGTGGGGGTCTGGGGAGAGTGGAGGCACCCAGAGGTGCTGCCCGTGCTCCGGTACCTGGGCTGGAGTGGTAGACAACAGTGCCCTGCTCCTTGCTGAGGGTATCTGGGGCCTGCTCCAGGCCCATGGCTGGGCAGAAGGGCTCCGGTTCAGGGGGGACCCACTCTGGGAGAGGGAGGGACACAGAGACAATAGCCATGGGCACAGCGGAGGTCTGGCACAGGGGTGAGGCAGGGGGACAGCTAGAGCATCCGCTCACCGATGTGCTCAATTGTCTCCTGGATGACTTCACACTCCACAGGCCAGCGGGGAGCAGGGAGGGAGAACAGAGCCTGTGGTTTTCCTGGAGACCTCCAGGGCTGCGTTGAGGGGGCCGGCCTGCCCTGGTGGGGGGTCTGCTCCACCACCCTGGGGGCTGCAAGAGCACTGGGAAGGGCTGGGGGTCTCCAGTGTGGTTGGGGTAGGGGCATCCCCCAAAACCAAGGCAGGAACAGAGAAAGGTCTTCCCACCACACTCGCCGTGCTGGGAGGACACAGTGCTGGGGGCTGTAAGGGGCTACAGGGTCTCACTCACGGTTTGGCTCGTGCCCAGGACCTCGCTGCCAGCCAGGGCTGGTGTTGCCCGTGGTGGATGCCTTGGGATGCTGCCCGGAGGGGTGCCCCAGGGACATGGCAGCCTCTTCCCTGCCCGTCTTCTGGTCTTAGGAAGAATAGTGCTGCAGCCAGGGGGCCAGAGGGGACATTGCCCAGGGACAGGAGGGGACACCCCACCATGGCCAGGGCTCACCTCGGAAGTAGCCATAGAAGCGCAGGTGGGCGCGGATGAATCTGTCATAGGGCTTCAGGACCTGTCCCCCACCAAACCCTCCCAGAGCCCCCTTCCCTCCCTGGGCAGTGTGGCACCCTGCAGGCTCCATGGTTGCAAGAGCTCCAGGAGACCCGGAACAGCAGTGGCAGTGCCAGGGACGGGCTGGGACGTGGTTGCTGAGCTACAGGGAGGAACGGGGCGGTCCTGGAGCAGAGCTGGGAAAGGAGCCAGAGGGATTTCACAGTATCATTAAGGTTGGAAAAGACCTCCAGGATCATCGAGCCCAACCTGTGACCAATCCCTACCTTGCCACCCAGACCAGAGCACTGAGTGCCATGTCCAGTCGTTCCTTGGACACCGCCAGGGCTTGGGACTCCACCCCACCTCCCTGAGCAGCCCCTTCCAATGCCTGACAACCCTTTACAGGAAGAAATTCCTCCTCATGTCCAACCTCAACTTCCCCTGGCAGAACGTGAGGCTGCTTCCTCTTGTCCTGTCCCTTGTTCCCTGGGAGCAGAGTCTGACAACGCCCCCAGTTGCACCCTCCTGTCAGGGAGTTGTGGAAAGCCAGAAGGCCCCCCTCCAGCTCCTCCTGGTGCTCGACTCTGCCCCCGCTGTTCCCTTCTTTGGACAGCCCCTCAGTGTCTCTGTTGCCATGAGGGGTCCAAATCTGTCCCCAGGACTGGAGGTGGCCCAGCAGTGCCAGAACAGGGGACACATTGGTGTGGTTCCAGCCACACCAATGCTGGAACAGCCCAGGTGCCATCGGTCTTTTGCCCCCCTGGGCACACCTGGGCTCATGTTCAGCTGCTCTCACAAGCACCCCCATGGCCTTTTCCAGCTTTCCAGCCTCTCTTCTCCCAGCCTGGAACATTCTACAGGGTTTGTGTGACCCAGGTGTAGGACCTGGCACTTGGCCTTTACCCTCACACCTTTAGCCTCAGCCCTTCAATCCAGCCTGTCCAGTTTCCTCTGCAGAGCCTTCCTGCCCTCCACAATCCACACACCCACCCAACTTGTACTGTGGATTACAGGGGTCTGCTGTGCTCCCCATCCCCATCTACCACCTGCCCTCAGCAAAATCAATGAGACAGCACTTCCCAAACTGCTACAATTTATTGGACAATGGTCAAAGGAACTGTACATCTGTAAAAAAAAACCCAAACAAAAAAACCCCAAGAGCTGGGTGCGGCACTGTGTGCCTCATGTGTTCGAGGCAGTTTTCCTTCGCTTCAGCCGTGAGCGCCAGTCCTCTGGCAGTGCCTCGAAGTTGGCGTTCCTCTCAGCCATACCACTGCAGGGATAAAGCAGGATGTCAGCACCCAGCTGGTCCTCCCATGGATCCCCCACCTTTACAAGGGACAAGGAAATGTCCTGGTGCCAGCCCCCAGGGTCTGTACCTCATCAGCTGCTGCTGCTTCCACTCCTCGATGCGCCGCTGGGCTGTGGTCTCCCGGTCCTCCTCGCTGGAGCTGGAATTCTCCTCCTCATCCAGCTCCCGCTGGATACTCTGCCACTTCTTCACCAGTGATGGCATCTTCGTCTTGCCCTTCTTGCCCTGTGCCGCAAAAGAACAGTGGTGAGTGCAGCTGGAAAGGGAGGAGGGGAGGAATGCTGCCGGTGAGGGACCACCCGTCTGGCCTACCTTGTCCTTGCGCCCCTTCCTCGGCTTCTCCTTCTCAGGTGGCGGCGGCGCCTTGGGGGTGGNGGCGTCTGTGGGGGTGGCGGGGGTGGCGGCTGCTCGGCCGCAGTGCCCGCGGTGGGCAGTGCTCCCCGTGCCGGCGCTGGCTGTGCGGGGGCCGTGGCAGCCAGGCTGACAGGCGCAGCGCACTCTGAGTATCCCATCACAGAAGGTGTGGCAGGGCCCCGGGCACCCCCGGAGGCGGANCAGGTAGCTGGACTGCAGCCCCAGTGCTGTGGGCTGAGGGCCAGTGTGGCCCGGAGCCATGCGGAGGTTGGGGCGTCCCTGGATCTCGCTCTGGAGGCGCTGGCGCGGCCTCAGGGAGGCCAAGGGCATGGCTGATGGCTGGTACTTGCCCGTGGCCATCAGGGGCTGGCTGTAGATGACGGGGCAGCTGCCAATGGTGGCCGTGCGCTGCATCAGCCCGGGGCTCATCTCCACAGCTTTCCTCTTCTGTGGCTTGGCTGAGAGCAGCGGGGCTGGGCTCAGATCGACGGTGGCCTGGAAGGAGAGTGCCAAGGTGAGTGTTGAGCCAGGAGCACCATTACACACCCATTTCCCATATTCTCACACCCTGTAATGAGCAGAGACCTGGCTTCCCTGCTCACCTGGCTGCTGCTGGCAGTGGGGCGCACCAGGGACTTCAGGGGAGCATCTTCCTCTGTTCCCGGGGCAGGCGGCTCCTCACCCCCCTCATCTTCCATCTCCACTTCCTGGATCTCCCCATCTTCTCCAGGCGGTGGGGGCGGTGGGGGAGGTGGCGGTGGCGAGTCCGGCGGGGGTGGAGGCGGTGGAGGCATTTCCAAAGGCAAGGGAGGTTGGAGGACCGGGACGGAGGACTGAAGCAGAGTCCAAAATGGAGTGAGCGGCATGAGAGACGTAGCAGGAACTTGGCCTGAGAAGGATTCTTTACAAAGGGAGCCTGAAGAATACACATTGACACGGGCTTGAACACCCGTGGTCCTGCTTAAGAGGCACTGCCACCATGGACTGTCCTGCCCCCCCGCCCCCTGCTTTGGGGCCAGGACCCCCCAATGCCAGCGAGGCATACCTGTGGGGCACTCGGCGGGCTCCTCGGTGCGCTCTCCTTTGTCTTTGGGAGGTGGCTTTGGAGGACTATCGGGTTTTCTGTCGGCGCTTCGCTGTCCCTCCTCTTCGTCCTCCCCATCGGGGAACTCCCATTGCGACTCTCCCGAGCGCTCGTTAACATAGAAATAGCGTCTATGCTCCCTAGATCACAAGAAAGAGAAGGAGACTTCAGCTTCCCTTCTCCGCCCCCGACACTCCGAAGCGGGCCTGCCCACGACAGCGGTGCGCTCTCGCAGGGGAGACCCTCGTGCAGCGGGGCTGCCACTCTCCCACACGCAACAAACAACTTTGAGGACAGAGGCAGGAGAGGCCCGAGCCGACTCGCTCAAAGCTATTTGCTATCGCTGGCTGCGGGAACGTTGCCCTGAGCCCCCCGCTCCGAGGGAGGGGAGGGCCGGGAACGCCGGCGACGTCTCGCTAACATCGGGACTTTCAGCATGGCCTTGGCCGAAAGTCACCCTCCGAGAAGAGGCACCAGGGAACAGCCCAATGGAGGGAAGCGGCTGCCCCCCTACCCCGTGGTGCGCAGAGTTTTTTATGATACTCTTGGTGTCAAACACACAGTGAATGCTAGAGAGAGGGAGCGGATCTGGGAGCTGAAAAACAAAAGAGCAAAGATTTCAAACAAAGGAAAATTAATCAAGAAAGCCAAATAGACAAAGAAATGTTTGGGTCTGACCTGCTGGCAGGAGACAGAAATCTTGCTCTTCGTTCCGTCGGTGAGTTGAAGTTTGTCCTTTGGAAGAGCTGTTGGTCAGAAGAGTTGATCCAGAGATCCTGCAAAGTTCACAGAGCTCTCGCATGCGCGACCCCCCAGGCCCGCCCTCCACAGCGCTGGACACTCGCGAGAGGGACAACCAGCTCTGTCCGTCAGGGAATCGGCTCCGTCGCAAAGCACTGGGCACTCCGTTTGGATCCTCCAGTTTGGTGGCCGGCCCAAACTCTGCGAGTGCCGGACGTTTCTCTGCCTGCCCAGCACTAACAGAAGCCGCTCTCAGTCTGCCAGAGGGACGGCGCCAGCGTCGTCGGGTGGTTGATGGTCACAAATCATGTCTGAGATGTCAGAGATGAAAGGTGAGAAAGGAGGAGAGCGCGTACCTGTCCCAGTGGCAGGACCAGCCTTTAGGGGTGGCGTTTATTTCGTATTGTTTAAGCTGTTCAGCTGCGTCTTGGAGTTTGCGTTTGAGGTAGTTTCCATTGAGAGCACCTTCTCGCCAGTCTGCAATGCGGGTCTAGAGGGCAAGAACCGGGGGAAGCCAGTGAGGTGGGCTGCCTGCGGCCCCAGGGGGGACGGGACTCGAGGACTGGGAGGCTCCCTTCCGGCACGGGATGCGGGGGGCCAGGAGGAGGACACCCCACCTCCGCGCCAAGCCACGCTCTCCCCCTGCCGAGGAAGGGAGGGCCCTGCGCAGCAAGGTGCCACAAGGCTCACGCAGCACCGGCACTCGGACGGCGGATTGCATCCGATCCGCTCCGGAACACAAGGCCGGAGCAAGGGGCGAAGGCTCGGTTACCTCTGTCTGCAACAGCAACATGTGGAAGTTGGAGATAGATTGTCTGTTGATGCCCAGGAACTCCAATTTACTAGTCAGAGTATTTGCCAGCTCTCCAATCTGAAACTGCCAGGAGAAAGGTCACAGTCAAGAGCCGCCCTCTGGGAGCAGCATCGGGCGGCTGTGGCCCTGCGGCTCTTGGGAAACACCGCTCAGGACCACCTGCGGCCCCTCAGCCTGGTGGGACCGGGATGTGCCACCCTGGCCCTGTGTGCCTGTCACCCCCTCTGTTAAGTCCTGCTACATCCTGCACCCCAGGGACAGGGCAGTGTGGGTGGCTGGGTGACAGCTCCTCCAGGGACTGCGCTTGACTCCGTGCAGAAGGACAGCACGGGCTCGGGTTGCTACAGTACTTTGGAGATACAGCTCCATTGCCACGGCAGGTATCTAAGAATGTTTCCCAAATAAATGGGCCAGGATGTGATTCCAGGTTCTGTAAATAATCACTTTCCACAGGAACTAGCTGGAAAGCACCAGAAAGAGAGAACAGCTCTGGATTTACTCCAGAGCAGAGGCAGCAGCTACATCAAAACTCAGGTCAGCCCATGGTGACCACAGCTACTCAGCCCCAGCATCCCATGGGAGTGAAACCTCTAATCTCAGGACACGGGGATCCCTGTGTCCATCCCCCTGACTGGGGGCACTGCATGGAAGCAGCCACAAGCCAGAAAGGAATCAGGAGCAGGAACAGGGATGCCTGCAAGTGGCATCACCACTGCTTTAAGGAGGGCTCTAAAAATGTCTATTTTTAGTTCGACTCCTCAGAAGTGGCTTTGGAATGTCCACCGAAGCCACCAAAGCAGCATCTGTCTCCAGAGAGGGGAAGGGCCAGACAAACAAGCCCTAGAGAAGCTCGAGGCAGGCATATGAATTCCCACGTTAACGTGGCTCTGGAGAAGCCAGGGAACATCCCGAAGCAGAGGGTGACTTGGCAGCAATGGCCCCGGCGCAGCTCCTGTAACCAGAGAGATCCCAACCCGATGAGCAAACGGTACCGGTTACCCAGGGAGCCGGCATTCCTCCGACAGCTCTAAGGGAATCCTGCATGGAAAAGCACCACACGGTCCGTCACAGCGCCCACTGGGACCGGAAGGAGGGGGGACAGCACAGGGGACCAGCCAGTCCAGCCCTGCCACAGGCTTTTCTTCTTTTAATTTAAATAAATTCATTTAAAAATCAGGTCTCAAATGGATGCTGCACTGAGGGAGGCTGTTTTCGTCTGGGAATGTCACATCTCAAAATCCTTTAAGGAGTTGTTTTATGGGAGAGATGTGGGATTTTTCACAGGGAGAGCACCAAAGCCCTTCCCTTTCACACCAGAAAAATTATTTAAGTGGTGGGAAATGAGGACAGGGATGGGCAACTCTCACTGCAGGTTCCACCGGGCTCCACCATGAGCCGGTGATTCCCCATCTGCCACAGGGAGGTGATGACATTTCCCAACGTCACAGAAATACTCCAGAGCCAAATTTTATGCTGCAGGAGATCTCAGGGTAACATGAGGACCAAAGGACAAATGGGAAAGATCTCCCCTACTGCTCTGTCATACTGCCCTAGAGCCTGGAGCTCTGCTATAGATCAGGGAATTGATCCAGTGCAGCCAGAGGAGCAAACCAAGGCTCATAGAAGAGCTATCAGCAGGATACTGCAGAAATCCCCAGGGCTTCCCCAGCTTGCATCTAAAAGTAATGCCGGGCAAAGGGCAGAGCGGTACCGTCAGCCTCAAGAAACGGAGGAGGACGAGGAGTCTTCAGCCTGGAAACGGGACGACTGACCGGGCCAGAGACTGGAATATCGTTATTGGTGAAAACAAAGTCAAGATCAAACTGGTTGTTCTCTGTCACAACAACACCCAGGGCTCAGTCTTTGCCACCCCGCACCCTCCTTTCATCCAAGCTTTTGCTGCTGAATCCTACTGGAGACAGGATATTGTCCCAGTCCTGCATGGCCCTTCCTTCTCAAGCTGTTCCCACAGCCACACCGGGATCTGAGCTTTAAAAGCATCAGGTGGGCCAAATCCAGAGCCCAAAGCTCTGGTGTTCCCAGGGAAGACGTGGCTGGGGGAGCCAGTGTGTCCCTTGTCCCTGCTGGCAGCTGGAGCACCCATCACATCCCTCATCTCATGGACATGCACCTCTGCCTCTCCATACCTTTAGATCCTGCTCCTCCTCTTCCATTTTTGGAGCCCCTTGTGATTTTGCTTTTTCCTGGGGCTCCTCAGATTCTGCCTCTTTGTCTGAGCTTGGATCAGTTGCTTCTGTGCTCGGGGCTGCAGAAGAAGGAAGGACAGGTCAGTCCATGTCCTACCACCACCCTGGCAGTGCCAGCATCTGGCTGGACACTGTGCCCAGAGCCAAAGCCAACATGGGAAACAGTGGGGAAAGAGTTAGGACCCACCAGAGCCAGTGACAAGAGCCTAAAATTAAAAAGGAGAGATGGTCACTGCTCTGTGTTTTGGTGGTGGGGATCCTTCCAGAAGGATAACATGGGATGGGGAGAATTGGAGCTGCTACAGTACAAGCAGCAATGAGGCAAGACCTGCAATATCAGGCATCAGGGAAGCAGGAAGAGACTAACCCCCAAAATCTGTCACCTTAATAATCTGTCAATAACAGGTACTAGGTATTAAATAAGTTAATTATCAAAGACTGAAGAGGTCCCCAAAAGCTGCCAAGACCAGAAGGTTTTGCCTCCAGATGACTAATTCACTACCAAAGCAACCACTTCCAAGGAGGGAAGTTTGTGACAGAACCCCACAGCCTTCTGGGGGATGAAACCCCAATTCCCAGCATGTCCTGGCACTGCAAGACAGGACACTTCCCTAAATCACCCTCCAGCAGCGGAATGCTCAATTTAAACTGGTTATTTTGGAGTGACAGCTCGCTGTTCCCCAGGTTAAGGTGGAAACTGGTGCTGCTGGGAAGAGCTGGCTTCGGGGTTATTTGGAAAGCCCTCTGGCAAAACCATTCATTTTCCTATGCAAAAATGGCATCACTGATTTAATGCCAGAGTTGTCACCCAGCTCATGCCCCTGCCTGAAGCAGAGGCGCCTCAGGGCCACAAGAACCCTGGGATGGGGCAGGCAGTGACTCCCACTCCAGCAGGACACAGCCTGCTCCAAGCACTTTTGTACCATTTTTCCTTGGAAAAGCAGTTTCATACAGCGTTCTGTGCTGCAGGCACACAAATCTTGTGCTGGGAAGGGACTGGCACATCCAGAGAAAAAAGAGACTCAGGGGGGACCTTCTTGCTCCCCACAATGCCCTGAGAGGAGAGTGGAGTCAGGCTCTGCTCCCAGGGAACAAGAGACAGGACAAGAAGAAACAGCCTTAAGTTGTGCCAGGGGAAGTTTAACTTGGATACTGGGGAAAATTTCTCAACGTAAGGGCTGTTCAGCCCTGGCACAGGCTGCCCAGGGCTGTGGTGGAGTCCCCATCCCTGGAGGGCTTTAAAAGCCATGTGGATGTGGCACTTGGGGACATATGTTAGTGGTGGCCTTGGCAGTGCTGGGGGAACAGCTGGACTCCATGACCCCAGAGGGCATTTCCAACCGGAACGATTCCACGATTCTACAATCTGGGAGTCCCAGAGCTGCCGGGCAGAGAGTGTTCCTTAAAATGCTATGGCTGGTGCATTTTGGGAAGCACAGCTCTGGGGGGTCCAACAGGAACACAAGCGGTAGTTGTGTATGACTGATATGTCCACACACACCTGGAGCTGAACCAGCCCCATAGGAACTGGGGCTGCCTTGCCACAAGGCCTGGAGTTACATTCCCTGCACACTGAGTGTGGAGCCCTGGAGTGGCTCCAGGGACACTTCAGCTGTCTGGAATTTGATACCAGGCACCTCAAAAACTGAACTTTAGAAGTGGAAGGTGACAGTTCCCAGTGTGCCGCAGGCTGGGTTTGTGATGTTGGGAGGAACAGGAAGGCAATGGGATGTGAGGCAGCTGTTATCTGCATCCCTTCTCCCACGGAACCACTGAATACGGCACTCTCCTCCTTATGTGGGTAACTAGGATAGAGAGACCGTGGCAGAGGAGCAGCTTATCCCGGTGAGGCTGGGCTGTGACACAGCCACCCCTCAGCCTGTCCCCACCTGGCACACGTACCTCACAGCCCTTCCTGGCTCCGCTCTGCGGGTCTTCAGGGAAAGGAGACCCCCTGCTCCTCCCTCCGAAGGGAGCCTTTCCAATTACCTGCTTCTCCTGATTCCGGGCTCTCCCGGCCCGTTTTGCTGGAGCCTCGACTGGCGGACTCGGGGCTGGCGGCTCCCACAAACAGTTTCCATTTCCCCCGCTTGGAGGCCAGCCTGCGGGATGCATCCTGCGAGGCTGACTGGCTCCCATCGGAGAGTGGGCTGGAGCCCGAAACGCTGCCATCGCCTTCCTCCAAGGCACGCAGCTCTGCCTGCCAAGACATGACATCCCAGTTTATTCCCAGCAATGCTGTGGGTGCATGTGTGGCCCCGTTTCCAGGACAAATGTTTCCCATTACCTTTTTCCTCTCCAGCACCATCTCCAGCTCAAGCGTGTCCTGCTCCTCCTCCTCCTCCGCGCTCTCCCCCGACTGCACCACGCTGCACAGATCCTCCTGCCCTGTGTCTTCCAGGGGGTCCCTGCTGGGCTCTGGCTCTTCGGGGGCAGCCGGCGCCTCTTCCACTTTTGCCTCCTCTTCCAGAGGTGGCTCAACCTCCTCTTTACAGATCACTTTCCTCCTCCAGCGCTCCTCTTCCTCCTTCACCACGTCGGGCAGGAGCGGGGCCAGGAGGGCCGCAGCCACTCCCTTCCTCTCTTCCTCGCTGTTGGAGAGGGCCTGCACTCCTTCATTCACTTCCTGTGGGATGAGCTCAGTGTGACCTTTCTGGCAGCTGCCAGGGAAAGAGCCTGTGCTGCCATGCCCCTACTAGGGCTGCAGATGGAGCAGAGCATCCCACCTGCTTCCAAGGAAGCCCAAGGACATGCCTGCAATCCCCATGGCAGCCAGAACACACGTGACTGACCTTCTTCATCTCCCGCTTGCCGATGCTGGTCCCACGGCCAGCGCTGCCCGGGGTCCCCTTCTCCTGAGGGAATGGCTCCGTGCCTGCCATGAAGCTGCCATTGGTGCCTGCCACGGTGCTGCTGAGGAAGAGGAGTGGGAATGAAGGGTGGGATTGGGACAACATCCCAGAGGGTGACATCCTGAAAGTCTCGCCCACCTGTGCTGGTAGTGCTGCAGGCCCTGGACCTGCGTCGCCAAGTACTGCGGCAGCTCCCAGGTCACCTCGTTGCTCTGGGTGTTCCAATAGTAGTAGCAGCCGGTGTTCTCATCCCACACCTCCTGCCAGTCGCCCATCTCCAGCTCTCCCACTGCCGGGGAAACAAGGACAGCCTGTTACTCCCCTCTCCCTAGTGACACCCTTCTGTCAGCACCTCCTTTGGAGACAGGAATGGCCTCACCTCCGGCCAGTGAGCACTGGGTGTCGTACTGCCATTCCAGGGCCGGCGCCGAGCCCGTGCCATTGGCTGTGCCCGAGGATGGGCCTGTGCCCGAATCTTTCGGCTCCGGGCGGGGAGGCGTAGGGGGTGGCACAGAGGAGGAGGAAGAGGAGGCAGCAGTGGGCTCAGCGGGCTGTGGAGGGGCCGTAATGGCATCGATCTCCTGTAAAAACAGCATCCGACCATGAGCTTCAAATCCCAAGCCAAATCAAAGCACTTACTGGATGAGGACAATGTCTTGGACCATGAAACTCCCCTCTTCCCGCCTCCCTCCCCTTGCCCTCGCCGGAGTGGCACTCACAGCCAGGAAGTTTGCCAGGGTGCTGTCGATGTCAGTAGAATTGCTCCCGTTGGCATCCATGGAACGGGCCGGCTTCTCTGGGGTCTCACCCTCCTCATCATCGCTGTCGGCATAGGCACCCAGCAGGCACAAACCTCCTGGAGAAGGGAGACTGAACCCTCAGGGGAATTCTCCTGTTGTCACAGGGCATTGGATCTGACCCCCACCCTCCGCTCCTGTGGTGCCACTGTCATCCCAGGGGGAACAGCCCCTGTACAAGTGCCAAGGTCAGCTTGGGAGGAATCAGTATAAGAACGAATAAGAAAATGCATTTAAAGATGAGCAATTGCTTCTTGGGAAACAACAGCACAATTAAAATAATTAAAATGGAAACAACTCCAACCTCGAAGTGAATTACTTAGGAAAGGGTTAACTCTCTTCCCTTAAAAATAATAGTTAAATGTGAATAATTACCCTGTATTAAAAATAGGGAGTTATGGAGAGGGGAACAGACACAGTCCCACAAAAACCCCTACGTTTAGGAGAAAACCCACCATTCTTAGAACCAGAAAACCCACACTCAGCACCTCCAAAAACTATTTGGAACCTCACAGCCCACCACTTTTAGAACCAAAACCACCTCACATTTAAGACCAAAACCCCACATATACGACCAAAAAAATCACACAAAGGACCAAACTCCTACATTTAGGTCGCGTTTTGGACCCAAAAAATGACATTTGAGAATCAACTCCCCAAATTTAAGACAAAAAGCCCCATTTAAGAACCAGAACTCCCCCATTTTTTTATCATTATTGTGCATCGGGGGCCGCTCCACCGCTAAATCCTGAGGTTCTCCCCCTAGTTTTTTAGGGGGGATGTAATCCCGCGTCTCACCCCAGGGCGCTCCTTTACCTGTGGCCTTGACCGCGGCGGGAGCGGGAGGCGGCGGATTGGGAGGGTTGCGGGGCGGCTCTGTCACCGTCTCGGGCTCATCTGCGGGACAGAAGCGTCAATTACGGCGGGCTCAGGCTGGTGGGATCGCGGGGGCGGGCGGATCACGGCCCCCCGGTCCCGCTAGGCCGCGCTAGGCCGCACCAGGCCTCGCCCCGCCAACAAAGCGTCCCCCGCTTCCACCCGCCTTCGTCGCCCTACCCGGTTCGGAGCCCGAGTCGCCCCCCTCGCCCGCGGGTCCCGCCGCCTCGTCGCGGCGCGGCGCGGGCGGGGAGAGCTGCAGGATGGGCCGGCGCCCGGGCG
>VZTI01001583.1:82956-107247 GCA_013397865.1 Struthidea cinerea | reverse complement strand
GGGGGCGCTGACGCCGCCGGAGGGGCGGGGCCTGCGCGAGACGCGCCCCCAGGAGCGGGACCGCGGGCGCGCGCTCCCTATGGATAGGGACGAGCAAGAGGTTACGGCCCCGTGCGGACCTGCGGCTCCATCCTCCCCTACACCATGGTCCTGCTCCTTGATCCTAGAACCCCATCCTATCCCAGAGCCCCGTCCTGCCCTACAGCCCTGTGCTGCCCTCCAGGGTTGTGGTCCCATGCTATCCTATAGCACGATCCTATCGTTTTTCCTGGGGGCCATAGCCCCTTATTATCCTATACCCTCTGCCCCTGAACCTCCCTTGAGCTATATCCATTGGGGATATAGCTCCATCCTTCCCCCTACAGCTCCATCCTGCCCTATATCCCAGCCCTAGAGCAAGGGCAGTATGGGGATGATCCTGGGAGAGGAGCCCCACAGTCCCCGCTTTTCCCACCACATCCTTACGCACACCTCAAATAACGCTTCCATTTTATTAAAGTTGATCCAAAAACATACCAATAAATAAAAGAAATTCTCAACAGTTCCATGTCTGGAGGAGGCAGAGAGCGAGGGGGTGCCATGGCCACACGCCCCAGGCTCTGTTGTTCACCCACTGCCGGCAAAAGGGACAGTGAGGGGACACACCCATCAGGCACTCCACCTCCCCGAACCGGCTCCTTATGGAAAAACAACGGGTAAAATCAGCACCGCGGAGTGGCATAGTGACGCTCCTGGGAATGTCACCTGGACTAGGGCCGGCAGTACAGGCGCTCCATGGTGGCCACGCTGACTTTCTGCTGGTAGTCCTCCATCCTGTCGTTCAGCTTTTCATAGAGCTGGGAGAGGCAGGAGCCATGAGGGATCCCATCCCATCCCACTGCCCATCCCACCCTCTCCCCCTGTGTTTGGGAGCTCGGTACCCACCACAACGCTGTTCTCGCTTGCGCTGCTCTCCCGCAGCGCCTGCAGCAGCTGGTCAATGGCAGTGTAGGGAAGCCACATCGTGGGGGACGTTGGGGACAGAGGGACCTGGAAGGGACAGGAACCCTCACATCATGTCCCCAAGGAACATCCCACCACATCCCAATGGCAGGTGAGCTCACCTCGATCCCGAAATACTGGTGCCCTTTGCCCAGCACAGCGTCCACGTACTCCAGGACCAAATCCACGGCCTCCTCCAGCAGATCGTAGTTCAGGTACAGGCGCAGCAGCTCAGCAGCATCCACTTCCTGCCAGAAAGACGGAAACTCAGCCACAGAATGTGACCAGGACTGGGACCACGCCGAGAGGAACCTGCTCTGAGCCTTGGTACTGGGCATGGAGCACCTGGCAGGTGTCCATTGGAGTGAGGGTGATCTGACAGCTCTTTGGGGTTTTTGGGGACAGCTGTCTCCCTGTCCTCACCTTGTAGCTGTTAATGAGCCAGTTGGGCAGAGGTATCCCGTGTGCCAGGAGCTTGTTGATGACGCAGCGATGGTACAGGCTGTTCTGGGATGGGTAACGCTCCAAGTAGGATGACAGCAGCCTCCAGGCTTCATCTGTGGCACTGCGAGGAAACAATTCCCGGTGGAACATGTGCCAGCAGCTCCTGTCCCTGTCTGTGAGGCCACGGTGTGCTCCAGGTGATGTGGGAACAGGGTGGGAGCACAGCTCTCCCCACATCCCAGTCCTACAGTTCTGGCCTTAGGTGTTTTAGGGACCTGTGACCCTCTGGACTCCCACAGAGCTCCTGCCTCCAGTTCCTCCTCCTCCTGAACTGTGGAGACAGACTTACCTGGACTCCTTTGTGGTGACCAGGGCTGAGAGCTGGTTGGCTGCCAGCCAGTCCCAGGCCTTTGCCTGCGCCGCTTCCCCTCCCAGTTGGAGCTTGATGCACCTGCATGACCAAAAGCCATGGGAACGTGGGTCCCTCAAGAGCCCAGCCTCTTCACACCAGCATCAAAGCCACCCCTTGCAGGACTATTCCCAAGGAACAGCTTGGCCAGACTGGCAGGAAAAGAAGGTTCTGGGGCAAGTTGCACCCCCGAGCCCCTGCATCCCTCCAGCCCTGCATCCCCTGAGGTGGGAGGGCACCCAGACGTACTTGAAGGTGAGGCCCTCAAAGATGGGTGTCAAGGGCAGCTTGAAGGTTTGGCACAGGGTGATGGCCGAATCGAAGAGCCCGGCCCGGACCAACAGAGACACCGTTTCCTCGGGCGTGGAGTTTCCTGAAGGGGAGGAAGAGCGGGTAAAGCCTCTCCCAGTAACAGCCCAGTGCTCACTGGGCCTCGCCCTGTGTTACTCATTGAGAGATGCAGCAGCAGGGCACCAACAGCCTCCAACACCCTCCAGCAGTAATCCTCGACCCATGGCTGGAGGCTTTCCTGGCCTCTGGAGCATCTCAGGAGCCCAGGAGTTATCCCTGAAGGGACTGGACAGAGCAGCTGTGACCCACAGAGCTGTCCCTGATGGGGCACCAGCTGGAGAGAGACTGGAGAGGAACACAGGTAGCAGTACATGATAGGCAAATGCTGCTGCTGTTTAGAATCATGGAATTGTTAAGGTTGGATAAAGATCCCCAAGATCATTGAGGTTAGGGAGGGGACAGCCTCATCACAGGTCTGTATTCAAGCAAACAAGGCATCGGCTCAGCTCTGCCAGCATGGAAACTGTGACACTTGGCTCCCTGCGTTGCCACTCTGCCCTCAAAGCAGCTGTTCCATCCTTTCCCTGCAATTCCTCACTGGGAAGTCACCTCCTCCTGACATTTAGAGGGGAAAGATGTGGATGTGTTGTGTAACTTGTACCAGAGATACTAAAAGGCTCCAGGTGGAAGAGCTGTACCTTTCTCCTCCCGCAAAAAGAAACAACTTTTGACAGCTTTTTAACACTGTTCCATGAAGCAGGATTGTCCACGAAAATAGATTATTCATCAATTAGAAAGGTTGGATTTGATGATCTTGGAGGTCTTTTCCCAACCTTAATAATTCTATGCTTCCACGATTTCCAAAATGCTTTTTTTGGTCCAAGCTCAGCAGCTCATCCCACCCCCACTGCAGACCACCACACCTTGGAAAAGCCAAAAAAAGGTGGAAAACTTAAAATTGGTCCTCCTGATGTGCATCTCAGAACCTGCTGAAGTCAGTGGCTGGATTTCATGGTAGGGATGGGAATATGATGGTCCCTGGCAGCTTCTGGGTTTGCCTCTGGGGCAGGACAGACTGGCTGAACCGCCCTCACCTGCCACAGCTGCTGCTGACACGTCATGTTCCACCAGGGTCAGCCGGATCCGCGCCAGCAGACATTCCCGCTCCAAATCCTCCAGCTCCAGGATCTCGACCTGGCGAGTCCCTGGAACAGATGGATACTGGGCTCTCAGTATTTCAAAAAGGGCTCTTTGGGTACTGCGCAGAATGTCATGGAATCACGGAATGGTTTGGGCTGGAAGGGACCTTAAAATTCATCCACTTCCATTGGCAGGGACACTTTCCACTATCCCAGGTTGCTCCAAGCCCCATCCAACCTGGCCTTGGACACTTCCAGGGATGGGGCAGCCACAGCTTCTCTGGGCAGCCTGTGCCAGGGCCTCAGCAACCTCACAGGGAAGAATTTCTTCCCAACGTTCCATCCATCCCTGCCCTCTGTCAGTGTGAAGCCATTCCCTCTTGTCCTGGCACTCCATCCCTTGTCCAAGGCCCCCTCCAGCTCTCTTGGAGCCCCTTTAGACACTGAAGAGGCTCTGAGGTCTCCCTGGAGCCCTTGTTTAAAGCATCTCTACACCCCTCCTCTCCCATCCTAAGAGGATTTGTACCCCAAAAAGCACCAAAGGAATAATCAGGATTTGCTGACCCTTCCCTGCTCCCTTGACTGTGCTTATGTCCTTCATACCATCCTCCCATTCCTCCTCCTCCAGATGTTAGATATTATTTGGGAACAGCTGCTGCTTTGCCTGCCAGGCACATGCCACAAAAAAAACCTCTTCAGAAAAAGCAGGTTTAAAAATACCTGACCTTAAATTTTCCTACTGGAACACTGAGGATAACCTGATCTCACATCCTGGGCTGTGGCAGACACAAGCAGAGCTTATTCCTGACAGGATTTCCAAGGGCACAAACAGCCTTGAACAATTAGAAATTAACTCAAAAAGCTAGTTTTGTTTTAAATTACACGTTACTTCCACTGAAAAAAAGTGCTGCCAAGGCATCAAACTGTTAGGAGCAGGCACAGGAGCTCCTTGGGGAATAGCTGCTCCCCTGGGGAAATTGCTGTATTCCTTGGGGAATAGTGACAGCGTGTTGCAACTGGGAGATACTGGGAGAGTTAATGACCTTAAAATCCCACAAATTATTGATCTGGTGGAGGCAGGAGCTGCCCTGAGCCATCTCCCAGCTCACACGGGAGCTGCAGACAGGCTGTGGAAACTCCAGAGGCATGGGAAGGACCAGGACTGGGCACTTACTGGGAACAGCCATGCACTCCCCATCGTGGCTTCTCTTCGGGGATGCTCCTGGGCGCTCGTACTTGCAGGAAAAAGCAGAAAGAGGATTTATACCCACCTGGTTTCTGGAAGATAAATCACTGATAGGATAAATCCCAACAAGAGCTCTCAATTTCAAGCCTTGATTTGGACCAGGGAAGCTGTACAGTCCCTTGGAAACTCAGGTTACTTTATCCCTGGCTATCAGGAGCATCACGATCAGGTGACCAGGCTGCAGCCACCACCACCCTGAGTCCTGACTGGGATTTGAAACACAGTCCCTGTTACACTAACTCTCCCCTGGGGGGTATTCCAGCTGTTCACACTCCCCAAAAGATTTGCTGTCTTCAACACAAGGTGATATATTTCCATATCTATCCACCGGCCAAACCCCAAAAGTTATCCTGCTTCCCCCCTGCCCCAAAAAGGGGGGAATGGCACAAGGGTGATAGATATGGTTCATGAGCAGGGCAAGACAGTTCGCCAAGAGCAGCAGATTAAGAAGTCCAATGCCTCTGTTCCCATTGGAAAGGATTTTGGAAGCTCCCTTGCAGGAAGCTCAGCATTCCTACCACAGCTCCAGAGGCTGGCTGCACTATCCAGGCGTATTCCGGGCGGATCAACCGCAGGCAGTTAATGGCAGCCAGGAAACAATTTCCCTGTTTCTGGAGCCCTCGGAGTGTCCGCACCTCCCTGCCCAGCCGCATGCCGTACTCAAACATCACTGTTCCAGCTGAAAACAGGGAAAAGTGCATCAGCCAACAGGCTGGAGAGGCCACACACCTGGCAGGGGCAGGGAAGGGGTGTCCCAGGCAGGTGGGCAGGTACAAGGTGCCATCCCAAGCTTTACCTTTCCGGTAGTTGTGCCGGTACACGTGGAAGGCGTAGAGCAGCTCGTAGTAGTTGTGAGTCATCAGATCCACGGCCCGAGCGTGGGACTCGATGATCCCAACGACCTGCAGTGTATGGAGGCTCCAGTGGGTCCATAATCCCTTTAAAGGGAAGGTTGTGCGCCACCCAAGACATGATCCCAGCGCAAGATTACCTCATTGTGCAGGTTCACGTAAGGGAATTCTACCAGGTCCTGGAGCTGGGATCGCTCGCAGAGAACCACCACTAGCTGGCGTAAGCAGTCCAGCTGCCTGCAGAGGGAAGCACAACCCTTTGGAGGAGCAGGAATAAACCCAGGAGCAGGAACAAACCCGGGATTTAAGCCACGAACAACCACTTTGCAACAAGCTCCTGCTTCCGGATGAGCTCTGCAGGTTTTTTCCTGGCTTAGAACCAACTTAAAACTTCAACTTTCTCCTGTGCTGGAAACAGGGATCCTCTGGAAAGGCCTCTCAGGAGGGCAGTCTCCCTCCCTCCATCAGTTAAAAAGCATTCCTATTTCTTCCGTTATTTCAACATTTTTCTCTGCTAGAATAAAGCTTCCTCTACCCAGTTCACTTTCCAAACTGAAAACTCAATATCAAATCTTTCCTTTAATAAACGAAATCAACTTGGCTCCTAAAGCTTTTAAACATGATCCTTCAGCCTCCTCCCTGTTTTTTTTCCCCTCCAATTTTCCTCTTTTGAGAGGGTGTCAATCCCAAGTTTCCTTCAGATGAACATCCAAAAATTAACTCTACGTTTTTAAACGCACCTCTACACATTAACTTAACACAGCAGCCGTGCCCTCCCCTGAAGTGTCATTTTCCTTTCAGTTTCACGGAAAAATGGGACCATGGAGCTCCAACAAAGGCATAGGCCTGTCACCTACCTGCCTGGATCTGGGTTTTGCGTTAAGGCTACATAGGCTTCGCTATTGTGCCCCAAATCCAAGTGATGTTTGAAGATGCAGGTCCTCAAAGTAGCCTGAAAACAGCACAAACCAGTTAGAAAACCAGCAAGAAATTCCTGTGGAAGAGGTTCCTGAAAAAATAGCTTGCTGGGAAAGAAGTGGCTGTACCTGGCTTCTCCAGTCATCTGCTGATTCCATGATAGCCAGGGTGGCCAGCTCAATGACCAGCTCTGGCAAACCCAGCATCTCCAACAAGCGAAGGACCTGGGGGTGGGGGGAAATACTCCAGTAAAGAGGTGACAAGAAGGTTTTTTTGTTGGTTTTTTTTTTAGGAGCTGCTCCTGCCCCTAAAGATTTTTAAGGGATTAGACTTAAAAAGGAAAGGTTTGGATAAACCACAGGGATCTGGACGAAATCCCAGCACAACAGGACCAGGTTATGGCTTCTCTGGAGGACTCACCTCTGTGCATGGGGGATTTTTGAACCATTTCAGCATTAATGATTAGTTTTCTGGATCCTAAACCCAGGGAATCCCTCACCAAGAGCCCAGCTCCAGGCTTGCAGCCTGCCTGAACCACAGCATTATGCAGAAGATGATCCTATCTCAATTTAAACATACTCATTTTCATTTGCCTCAGAGCTTAATAACCTTCCCCTTAGGCAGCATCTTACATCGAGCCTGGACATGTCTGGCTTCTGCTTCCAGCAGCTGGATCTCATCCTGCCTTTTTCTGCTGGATAACAAACTCCTTGGCTATTAGGAAACCAGTAGGTGGAAAGCACCTAAATTTCACATACTCAGCTTCTCATTACCCCCAAACAAAGTAAACAAAGTACAGATGTTTCACATTCCAAAAACTAGTTTTCTGAGGCTCCAGTCAGTTCCCCCAAAGCCAGGGATTGAGCAGGAACTCCCTCTCCAGTGTGGAAGGACTTGGTGCCAGTTTACCCGCTCAGGACCGTACCTTGTTATAGTACTGCAGGCGTGGTGTGGAGACCACCTCGCCCTCCTCAGGCTGGATCAGCCTGTCCAGGAACTCCTCTCTTCCCACCTCAGAGGCAGCTTGGCAGAAGCAATCCAAAGCCTGGAAGCAGACCCGGAATCAGCTCGCTGTCCCCTCAGGTGACTGATCCACCTGCTGTACAGGTGAGGGGACAGTGCTGCCTGTCCCAAGCTTGTGAGATCTTCTGCAAAAGCAGATCCCACCATGCCACTCCAATCCCATCCTTTCCCAAAGCAGGCAGAGCTTAGGAAGGATGTTTCATGTGCACCTCTTCCCTCTCAAGGGAAAAGGTCCCAGACCCCAAGAAGGAGATGAGGGGAAGGCCTCACCTTGTGCCCTTCACCCATGACAAGGTAGCACCTGCCCATCATGAAGCAACAGGAGCCCATGTTCACGTGGCACCACGGCTGCAGCAGGCGGATGTATTCCTATGGGAGAGGAGAAATGGGAGTTTGGATTCAGGTCAGTGCTCACATGTGATCTGCAGGCACCCAGGACCAGCCAAGGTTTTGGTGGCCCCTTTAGCTACTGTGTTCAGACAAATCCTGCTTCTCCAGCTCGGGGGCTCATCTTTCCAGCCACGAAGTCCCTTGGATGCACTGATCATAGAATCCTGGAATGGTTTGGGTTGGAAGGGACCCCTTAAAGCTCATCCAGACCCATGTCCCTGTGAAAGGCAGGGACACCTTCCACCAGACCAGGCTGCTCCAAGCCCCATCCAACCTGGCCTTGGACACTGCCAGGGATGGGGCAGGCATAGCTTCTCTGGGCAACCTGTGCCAGGGCCTCACCACCCATACAAGGAAGAATTTCTTCCCAATATCCCATCTAGCCCTGCCCTCTGTCAGTATGAAGCCATTCCCCCTTGTCCTGTCAGTCTCGGTCCTTGTTCAAAGCCCCTCTCCAGCTCTCTTGGATCCCCTCTGGGCACTGCAAGAGGCTCCCAGGAGACCTTGGAGCCTTCTCTTCTCCAGGCTGAACATTCCCAGCTCTCTCAGCTCTCCAGAGCAGAGCTGCTCCAGCCCTGTAAGGGGGAGATATCCCCCACATGCTCCTGGGAAAAAAACTGCTCTCAACAGCTCCAGTGTCTGTATGAAGCACCTGAGAAACAGCTCCCAACACACCCAAAAATCAGACAGGATTCTTCCTACATCCTGTTGCAGGGAACTGCAGAGGAAATGTGGAAAGAACATGGAGGGCAGAGCGAAGGCTGCGGGACAATCGGCAAGGCAGGTGCTAGAAGGGGAATACCTGTGCAGGAGAGGGCCAGCAGCCAAGGAAGCACATGGATTACAGCATGTGGGAGGGAGCGCCGACGGCACTGAGGGCACGCATAAAGCGAGATGACCCAGCCTGGGCCTGTGCCAGCAGAGCATCTTCGTCATCCTTGGAGAAGCAGCCATATCCCGCTAGCAGGGCCATGGGACTCAGCAGGAATTGGGAGGAGAAACCAGGACTTGGAAGTCAAGTCACCTCTACAGGTGCACAAACCACCAGCACCTCTTGCCTCACCTTTCCTGGCCATGAGTCCTCTCAAAACCACGTGGCGACGCAGCCGGAGCCCGGATTCACTGCCTGGATTAGCAGCTACAAGGGATAAATCCTGCTCCCCCTTGTCACACACAATGAGCAACACGGAGAGGCTTGGCCCATGTCCCAGGGCCTCTGCTTTGCCACCAGACTGTCCCCATGCCCGCCTGCTCCTTGCGAGAAGCTTCCTGTACCCACAATTTGGGTCACCGCGCTCACAGCAAAGCTGCTGTTATCTCCCTGGGGTCAAGGCACTTAATCCAAGTTTCCGTGACCGAGTGGGATCAGGGAGAGGAACAGAAGGCAGTGGGGAGGAGGAGGAGCCAGGCTCTGCGGAGATAAAAGCCTGGAGGAGACACCAGCGAGGCGAAAGCAATGCGAGGAGATTCAAAGCCTGCACATATGCCAGGAGGGAGAACGATGCTGCTCCAATCTTGGCATTTCCTGGCTAAAAGCCTCTGAAGAATTGAAATTCTTCTCTCAATTCTTCTCAGCAGCAACACAAAAGGAAGCAATTCAGCCCCCAGGTATGAGGGGCTGGGAGGATAAAAGGTTCTGCTGAAAAACAGGTCGTCACTAACAGCCTGCCTGGCCCTGGTGCCTCCAGGAATGCCCAGACAGGGATGAAGCATCACGGGGAGCTGCAGACAAGGAATTGTGTGGGTCAGAACTCGAGCACAAGCAACTCCAGCTGCCGAGAGCACAGGGAGAAAGGTGGAGGAACAGCGATCTGAAATACAGCAGTCTAAAAGCCCTGGAAATCAGCAGTTCACCATCCCTGCTACTGGGATGCCAGGAGCAGCCAGAGATGGAATGTTGACGGGTGTTTTTCACACTGTTTTTTCTAATAAGGACGTTTAAGAAATAGATGAGCCCTTTCTGGGCTGAAGAAATCCTTCTGACCTTCTGCCCCGGGTCCCATGGGCAATCATGGGCAAAGGTGGTACAGGAAAGGCTGTGGGCACACCAGCAGCCAACAAGCTCTAGGATTGCTGGGATATTTAAACAGGCTCTGCAAAGATGTTTCAGGAGCGCAGCATCACACGGTCAGACAAACCCCGGGAGAATGAACTCCTCCATGGAAAGGGAATAGCATAAACCTGAGTATCTGGATGCTCTTGAAAACAGATGAAAGCAAAAATTCAGAATACGACTCCCCCATGGCAGGGCAGTGGAATGAGATGAGCTTTAAGGTCCTTTCCAACCCAAACCATTCTGGGATTCCATGATCTTACATCACTCCCCATCAAACACTCTGTGGCATTGTCTCAGCTCAGAGAGCAGTGATTAGGGGTGGTGGTTTTAAAACTAAAACAGGGGAGATTTACATTGGATATTGGGAAGAAATTCTTCCCTGTGAGGCGGGGGAGGCCCTGGCACAGGTTGCCCAGAGCAGCTGTGGCTGCCCCCATCCCTGGAAGTGTCCAAGGCCAGGTCAGACAGAGCTTGGAGCAGCCTGGGATAGTGGATGGTGTCCCTGTTCACGACAGGGGATGGAACTGAATGAGCTCTGAAGTCCCTTCCAACCCAAACCATTCCAGGATTCCATGATTGGGGAAAAGCAGAACTCCAGCGCTTGGAAAGATGATGTTTTGGGGAGTTTCCCAGCACCTGTGAGAGGGCTGGCGTGATGCACTCACCTGGAGCTGGGTGTACTGACAGCTCCCCATCAGGCACTCTGGGAAGAGGAAGCTGGGATTGCTGGGCCATCTGAGCAGAGGTTAAGGAACACAGGAGAATCCAGTCTGGAGAGCTTAGAGAACTAACTAGTCTGGAAGCCAACATGCCTCTCATGCTCCGTTTGTAGGGGGAAAGGAGAGAAGATTAAGCTGCTCTTTATACAAGTCATTATTCTGTAATAAGATTTATCCATATTAGAACAAAATCACCAGTACATCAAATCCCCAACCCCTGTTACCCTTCCAAATCCCCCAGCATCCCGCCCCAACAAGTCAAGTAGTGAGAGCTCAGGGGCTTAAAGTCAAAAACTCAAATCCTTTATCGTGCACCTAAACAGGATGAAATCTGTGAAATCTTAAAATACCCACAAATCCCATTAATGCCAACAACTTCAGGAGGCTTGTCTTGGAAATTTGGGGGTGGAAAACTGATTTTGGAACAGCAGGAGGCTCAGTGGCAATGGATTCACAGCCAAGGATACAGGAGAGGCAGAAAATCAGCCACTATTGAGGTGATGAGGTGGGGCCAGTTCAAACTTGTCTCAGCCAAAGAGGTGTTTGGTTGCAGGAAGAGTCGGGATATGATGTGTTTTCTGGCCACTTCCTGAAAGAAGAGCTCCACAATTGTTTGAGGGCCGGATACTAGAAGTACAAATTAAAGGAACAGTGAGTAGAGGGCCTGCAGCAGAGATCCCAGCTTTTCCACCCTGTGCTGTGCTCATCAGCCGAAACAGCACAGATTAAGTCAGGGCAAACCAAAAGCACGTTCCACACTCCAATTTGTTGGTTTTGGATTTCTCCTGCTGTCTGGTTAAGTCAGAGGGAGCAGCAGGAGATCAAAGTGCCCTATCCTGCAGTGTTTATTAACCACAGCTCAATTAAAACACACAAAAAAACGGCTCTGCTCCCTCTCCACTTGTAATTCCCAGCCCAGCTGCAGCTTTCCAGCACAACAGGGCTGAAGGAGTGCTGAGCTGGCTGTTCCAATCCCTCCCTCCTCATTCCAGCACCCCAGAAATCCCCCCTTACTGACTGTTCTCGATGCCTCTCCCCGAGCCGCCACCTCCTTCCCCACGTTTCGCATACTTTTCCCCAAAGAACACTGGCCAAACAGGACCTTCCTCATGAGCCAGCCAAGAAATAACCCACGACACCGGCGCACACAAAGGATGTTTTCAACTTCCCTGACATTTTCAGCTGCCTCCTGCACCCAGACTCTCCGTCAGGGAGAGCTCAGCCTCTGAGGATCACTGATGTCAAAAAGTGGACGAAGTTCTTTCCCAGCTCACACATGGCACTGCTGCCTGTTCGTCCCAGATTTTCCCAGCTCCTTCTGAAGTATCTCAGCCTTCAAGTGCTGACTAGTCACAGCAGGCTCTTACCTGCATGTTTCCTTCCCATCCCTGTTCACCTCCTCCCTCTGGAACCACTTCAAGGCCCACATTTCCCTAATTAAGCTGTCTTATATTCTCCCAATAAAAAGCTAACCCAAAACTTACATCTTTGCAGCAAAACTTAAAAAATATGAACCAAATATCAGCTGCAATGTTTTGGGGAGGTATTTCCACGTTTTCAAACATGTTTTGAGCAAGTACTTCTACATTTCAATGCTTCCCTGAGCTGCTGCAGGGTAAAGGCTGGAGAGCAGAACACATTGGATAGAGCAGGTTGCTCCGAGCAATGCCAGCTAGTGGAAGGTGTCCCTACCATGGCAGAGGGTGGAACTGGAGGAGCTTTAAGGTCCTTCCAACCCAAACCATTCCAGGATTGTGTGACAGACCTGGTCTGAGCTACTACAGCCACTGTAAAGTACACGAGGGGTGAGTTTGCTGATGCTGCCGGGGTTAGAATGAAAAACTTTTGGCTGACTGAGGCATTTCCAGCCTTCTCAGGCTGACAGTAAAATCCGAGCCCAACCTCCAAGATCCTTTGTCATTGTGGGGTTTTTTTGTGGACAGCCTGACAAACATCCCCACTTAAATCAGGGTCATTCAACCACACAGTCCATTAGCTCCCTGCATAAAGCACTTCCCTCAGGTGGCAGAGACAGGCTTAAATAACAGAAAGGGAGAGTTGATGATCCGTGGACACCTTACCCAGTTTGTGTGGTGTCAGAGCCGTGGTGTCTGCTAACTCCAACACGGAGAGATGCTGCAGATTAGATTCCCTAGGGAAGAAAGGAGCCATCAGTGAAGAGACAACAAAACGCCTCCCGCTTTAATTGTGCTCATTGTTCAACTCCCACGGAGCACAGAACAGCGAGGCCTCGCAGGGCAGATTTAGCACAAGGCAGAGCCAGCTCAGAACATGGAAGGGGAAAAAAACCCCTCCCCAGCGCTCCTGGAATGATACTCCCACAGCAACCACCTGCTTTCCACACCAGGAAGGGCATTTCAGGTGGATTCAGGAGGAATCAAAGCCAGGCCAGGTAGAGACTTACAGCGTGTCAACAGGGACGTCGGAGGCCAAGCACTGGCTCGCCCACCGGATCAGGAAGTAGGACAGCAGCAGGGGAGAGGTGCGGTGCAGCAGGTCCTGCTGGGACTGGAAGAGCTGTCCCCCTCCCAAAACCATCTGCAAGGAAAGCACAGAGCTTGGCACACTTGGAGCAACGCAGGACAAGGGCAACCAGAGAGGTTTATGTCAGGCCCCGCTCGTCCCTCCTGCCGACACCAAGGTGCTCAACAGCGTGGCAGGAACCCAGCCCTCCCAGGGAATCAGCAGGACTCTTGCCCCACCTCTGGAAGTGTTCAAGGCCAGGTTGAAAGGTGCTTGGAGAAACCTGGCCTAGTGGAAAATGCTCCTGCCCATGCCAGGGGCTCAGAATGGAAGTCTTTAAGATCCCTTCCAACCCAAAGCATTCCAGGATTGCTGTCCCTGAGACTGAAATCATGGCTTTGCTGCAGAGATCACCTCAGGGTCTCCATAAGCTCCAGCCAAGAGCAGGAGTCACAGGAGAAGAAACAATCCGAGCTTTTGAAGGACACAGGTACGTCAAGGTGGGAAAGCAGGTCACATGCCTCATGGTCCGGGAGAGCCTAGCTCCAAAGGGCACCTTGCAACACACCTCAAATGCCACCAGGACAACCTTATCCAGGAAAAAGGGATTTATTTTCAACCAGGAAACTCCTGGTTATTCTTATGTAAATAATATTGGTTTAAACAAGGCTGTCCCTGTCTGGGGACTTGTTCCGCATCCCTGCGTCCATCCAAAGCAGCAGCGCCGTGCCTCACGTGGCCTCAGGCCCGATGGGACAGACCAAGACCAGCCCATCCAACCACCCCAAACACAGCTACCATAGTGGGGGCTGTTTGCTCTGGCTGGAGCAGCTTCCAAGGGGCTGAAACTACAGCCTTGGGATGTGCTGCAAGAAAATGGAGCTGCCATCGGTGCTGGGAGAGGGATGGGGCATAGCTGAGAGAGCTGCATGTGCTGATTCATACTGGAGGCTGGAATCCATGCCCTACTCCCACAAATACAGCTTGGCTTCCTGCTTCCTGGATGCGTGGCATAAAGGGAATTAGGCTGCTTTGCTTAGGAAGACAAAAGCAGCTGGAGGAGAGAGCAGGACCTGCCCAGGCCTCGGGCTATTCCAACAGCCTCTTGGGAAGAGACAGAGCTCCGCCCTGCACCACCAGCAGAACCCCACAGGATTCCCCAGTCCCAGCAGCATGGCAGTAGCGCCGGGGGCTGTACTCACGGGATCTCCGAGGCGCAGCAGGAGCTGCTGGAGGATGAGCAGGTCCCGGCAGAGGAGGAAGCGGACAGTGCAGATCTTGGCCACCCCCCCGCACACCACATGTGCCGCGGTGCTGCTGCCGAACAGCTGAGACAGGCTCATGCGCAGCGCCAGGTGAGGAGCTGTGGGGAAAACTGCTTGGGTGAGGCAGGAGCCACACAGGCAGGAACAATTCCCAGAATAAAGACACTTTCTAGAGTTTCCCAGAAGCTGGTGAAGAGCTTTCACCTCTTTCCATGTCAGCGTCTGTCTCGTAGTCCATCTCTCGGATGAGCAATCCGATGGCATGGATGGGGTTCCTGATCTCCTGCAGTTTGCTGTGGATATCCTCCATCACATTTTCCCTGCAAAATCAACAAGGTCCTCATCATCACGAACAGCAACCTCAGGTTCCAACTGAAGAGGGCTCCCTTACGCTCCCTTCCAGTGAGGATCAGTATCTGATCAGCCTGGACATTCCTAACTGGAATCCTTGGCTGGCTTGTGAGTTTTAATACAGCGCCTGCAGGGACCAGTCTATTTATTCCACTCCCTCAGGCTACCAGGAAATACCAGCCAGATAGTTGGCATTCCACGAGGGAATGATTTCAGGTTAGCACAGGAACCACATGGCTTGATCAAGGGTCTGACCTCTTCCTACTGTCTCCAGGCAGTTCTTTCCATGCCTAACAGGAATTTGTCCCTCTCCTGCTCTCTAGGTTCTGGGTGGAAGACCCTGCTAGTGACACCAAACCATAGTCCCCATCCCTGGAAAAGTCTCCTGCAGCACAGGGCAAGGAGCCCACATATCTCAAACGCCCTTGGATATCAAGTAAGGATGGCTCTGGACAATCCCAGCTCAGCCACCCTGAGAAGCTTCTGGAAAACACATCTCCTTACGTGTCATTAGCTATCAAGTCCTCCAGGATCTGCTCTGCAGCCTTTTCTGGAGGCTGGAGGCGGGAGCAAGCCATTTCCATGATGAATGCCATTTCCATGGAAATTGATTCTCCGATCAGGCGAAGGCACTGGACAAGACAGACAACATCACGAGACATCTCCAAATCTGCAATGAAAGAATCTAACTGTGTATTTTCCAAGAGATTTCCAAGGGCAAGTGGGAAGACCATGCAAAAGCCAGTTAGTTCAGCTCCTATCACCAGTAACAGAAGACTGGTCCCAGTTCCCTTTGCCAAACCCTTCCCCAGGAATGATGAGGCTAAATTAAAGCTCAGGAGTTGACAAGGGAAAGATTTGGGATTCATTATTCGGAAAATACAAAATGATGCAACAATAAAAAAATTAAATTCCCTCCAAGGGACCTTTTCTAGCCACAGGTTGAAAGGAAATAATTAGTGCAAAAAATATATACTGGAGAAAACGGCTCAGCTCAGCTCTGCACTCCTTTATGGATGAGATTTTAAATTAAATCCCATTTTTTGAGACTGTGACTGTTTAAAACAGACAGGGCAGGAACTGCTGGGGCTCCCAAATCTAGCCCAGGCCTTCAGCTTTCCTTCCTTCTGCTCCACAAAAAGCTCAACCAAACGGATGACGAACCCACTTTATAAAAATATATAAAAATCACTGAAGTATGAAAGTGGAGCTTAGGTAACATTTTCCATGCCTTTTTCCTAGTGAAAAGGCATTCCAGGGCCAGCAAAGCACAGAGGGCACTGTGGTGACAATATTAATGACATGTTTTCCATACTCTGGCATTCGCTTCCTGGAGACAAGGAACAGCACGGCCCCCTTTCCACAGCTGATGTGAAAACATTTCATAAATCCTGGAATGGTTTGGGTTGGAAGGGACCCCTTAAAGCTCATCCAGACCCATGTCCCTGTGAAAGGCAGGGACACCTTCCACTACTCCAGATTGCTCCAAGCCCTGTCCAATCTGGCCTTGGACACTGCCAGGGATGGGGCAGCCACAGCTTCTCTGGGCAACCTGTGCCAGGGCCCCCGCACCCTCACAGGGGAGAATTTCTCTCAACCCAAACAATACCATGATTCCATGGGCAGCCTGGACACTATTTTCTAACTGCTGGTGTGAGCATGATGGCAAGTTTCACAAAGTAAGTATCCTTGCAAAGCCAAAATAAAACTATCTCCATGCAACTGTGGATCAGGAGCTCTTCAAGAGATCTCTATGGAAGCTCCCACACCCCTGACAGGAGGGGAAAAACTCCGTGTCTCCTCACCTTCAAAGATAGCAGCATCATCCTCAGTCAGGAGGTGCTCATTGGAGAGGAGATAGAGATGATCCACCAAGGAGCAGGGCACGAGGAAGGACATGGAGCCCTGAAAGGTGAGGAGAAAATCCTTGAGCTTCCCAAACCCTCTGGAGAAACTTTTCCAGGGAATCTCACCACCACCCAGCCTCACCTTCTTCAGCAGGCACACCATGCTTGTGTAGGGGTTCAGGTGCAAGGCCAGGGGCCGGGAAAGAGCTTCCTGGTACTGCAGGCAGCAGGCATAGAACTTGGACCAGAATTCCACCTGCAGCTGCCAAAACTCCTCCGGGGAGCACTCATATTCCGTCACACTGCCCTGGAACTAGCAGGGGCAAAACAAAGGAATCAGGAATAGTGGAGTAAAATAAGGACAAACAGGATAAAACGAGGGAAATTCAGACCCAAAAGGACAAAGGGATCCCTCATGTAGGTCCCCTAATAATTGTCATTTGGATTACATGGAAAATAATCCCTGTATTTTGGATTCTCTTCCAAAATGATGAGCAACAGCTCTGCATGGTGGTGGCCTGGGCAGCATGTGATGGGTGACCAAAGTGCACACAGGGAGCAGAGACACAACACCCAGAAGGATTCCAAAAACCCAAGAGGGAAAGGAAATCCCAGGCAGGAAGGATGAACACTTGTACTTTTTAAAAAGTCACATCACTCCATTTGGAGAAATAAAGGATAAACCAAGGCCTGGGATCCCTTGGCACCTAAAACATCACAACACCAGGTACAACACAATATCCTGGAAGGAAAATCCATCTCACCTCATTTTCCACGGCTAAGGTGACCTCTTTCCTTAAGTCATCCCACGTCAGATCCATGTGCCTCTCAGTTCCTTGAGAAAAGATCTGCAAAGCAGCACAGGAAACTTGGATTTTAAGGCAAAATAAAAGTCTCACCAAGGGTTCAAGCAGCACTGAGTGAGGTAAAGCAGGACAAGAGCATAAGCCAGCACTTTGTGGGCTGAAAGTGTTAAAAGAAAGGTCTGGATGCTAAATTTGGGATACATGGATGCATGGCATTGTGCAGCCACCACACCTCAAAGGATTTAAAAGCCATGTGATGTGGCACTCAGGAACATGGCTTAGTGGTGGCCTTGGCAGTGCTGGAGGGAACGGTTGTATTCCACCACCTCAGAGAGCTTTTCCAACCTTAATAATTCCATGATTCCATGACATATCCTGACAAACAGCACCACTGGGTGCTGAGTACCCATTCTCCTGGCTAAATCAGCAGGAATGAAAAACAAGCTCAGCAACTTGCTGTGCTATCCAAGGGGAAAAAAAACCAATCATCTGGATTCCAGGTTCCGCCTTCGGCTGTGGGCACACGGTGGCTGCAGCACGGCCCAGCAACCACCAACTCACTCCACGGATTCCCCATGAAAACATGCCTGGCAAAAGCTCCAAGGAATCCTGCTGCCTCACATCTAGAGAGCCAGGAAAAGGATGAACAGAGAGCATCCCAAATTCCCTCTCACCTACCTGCAAAGCCTTCTGGATAGCTGCATTAGTGAACCGGCCTGGCATGAAGAGATACTCCAGGTAGGTTTCCTGCAAAAAGATCATGACTTAAGGAAACTCAAGGATGAGGAGAACATTTAAGCTGCTATTTCTGGTCTTTCCTCCCATTCTCAACATCATCCCCTGGGTCCGTGTTTCTGTCCACACCCTGCTCCAACCTGAGATCAAAAAAGGCCTCCTGCACACTCCAGACTTTGTTTATTCCCATTTTCTCTCCTGAGTGACCCCGTAATTTTTTGGTGCTGTTTTATGGCTGGCTCACCCTTGGGTCCTGATCCTGTCGGACTGTCACCTCCTCCTCAGGGAGTGGCTGCACAAACACCTGGTTCCACTGGCCTGCAACATTCCTGGAAGGAAACAAACCTGGAGTCAGCTTAGCATTCACCTGAACCAAACCTGTGGCTTTCATCAGCAAAACTAGCCCTCTGGGTCTGGAAACAGGGGGTTTGCACAGTGACAAGGGACAGATTTGGACAGGAGAGGTTAACTGTGGCATTCCTAGCCATAAGCTGATGGAACAGGTTAGAATCCTTCACTTTAATCTTTCTTCTCCCCATTCCACAAGCTCACAAGCAACTCTCAGACTGACCAGTAGCTTCTTCTGCCAAAATTTGCACACTCACAGCATTTTTCATCCACTGTTCAACTCTGCACAAACCCACCCTCTCAGCTTTATATTCAGGGATGATCCTTTCCTATCACCATCTCCCCAAAACATGTGTTTCCCTGGAAGGGACCACCTGGTTGTTTTGAAGGAGCTGTGGGGAAGCACAACGCTCCCTCTGCCACGCTCAAACTCCACTTTCAGCAATCCTGCTGCCTAGATTTTTGTATTTTCCATGTTCCGGCAGCTAGAGTATAAACCTCTAAGTTGAGGAGCTCTGTCAGGGTTTTCCTGCAGTTATCCCACTGATCCATGCCCAAAACTCACTGCTCAAAGTTGATGTATTTCACAACAGTTTGGTTCTCTTCATTGTGCCACAGTGCCCAGATCTCGGCGGAGGTTAAGGCGAAGTCAACCAGAGTCTCCTAAGAAAGAAGGAATGAGCCAATTTCCTTTCTTATCCCCAAATTAGAGTACAGCAGAGAAAGGTGGATACTTAACAACAGCAAAACATTCCCTCGTGGAATTTAACAGGCTTTGGGAATTGTTCAGCCTGAAAAAGGGAAAGCTTTGGGGTGAACTAATTGCCCCTTCCAGTACCTGAAGGAAGCCTACAAGAAAGATGGAGAGGGACTTCGGACAAGGGCTTGGAGTGACGGAACAAGGGGGAATGGCTCTAAACTGAAAAAGAGGAGATTCAGATGGGATATTGGGAAGAAATTGTTCCCTGTGAGGGTGCTGAGGTTGCCCAGAGCAGCTGTGGCTGCCCCATCCCTGGAAGTGTCCAAGGCCAGGTTGGACAGAGCTTGGAGCAACCTGGGATAGCGGAAGAGGTCTCTGCCCACAGCAGGAGGTTGGAACAAGACGAGCTTTCAGGGGTCCCTTCCAACCCAACCATTCCGTGACTCCATGATTTAAATCCCAAAATCCAGGCCTTTCCCTCCTGGAGGTCAAGCCCCAGCTCTCACCTGCGAGGAGAACAGGGAGGAGATGTGGTCAAGGCTGTAGCGGTTGCTCTCAGTGCTCACCAGCTGGAAGACACAAAACTACAAAAACACCTCATAAATCATTTCCTGAAGGACTAAACCAACACATCTCAGGGAATCTCATAATTCCAGTCCCTCTCCCTGCCTGCTGTTAGGGGTAACAACCCAGAAGACAAGAGGGGTGAGCTGAACACACCACTGGACCCTCTGCACCGACATCCTGGCTTCACCCTTCTACCCAAGGACACTCATCCCTGCCTGGACCCAAAGGACTCACAGCTCTTTCCAAACACTAAACCTGAAAAACTGTAGGACTGCCACACCTGGCACCACCGGTGACCACAAGAGGTGAGAAAGGAAGGAGACTAAGGTGGGAAAGCCCCAATTCCTCAGCTGCAGGCCCAGCTCTGCATGTTCTTCCCAGAGCAGAGCACTCATGGGACAGCAGGACTCATGTTACACACTCTTGCTCTGTGTGAGAATTCCCTGGAGAACGGGATAAGCTGTCCAACAGATGAGCCTGCTTTGTGCCGTCATTCCCCTCCTGCTAAATTTATCGTTCCTCACAACAAGTTCTCCTGAAGTTGCAGAAGCATCCACACGCTCCCAGGAGCCCAGCGTAAACACACCATCAGCTTTTCCATGCTTTTAGCTCCTTTTGGACCTTTCCTTTTCCCACGGCACATCCACGCTTTCGGAGCAGGAGGTAAACAAGTGAACTAGCTCTCACGGATCAGCTTAGTCACACAGGGAATTCCACTCCCAGGGCTTGGGCACGCATATCCCGCAGTGTTGTTAGGGGAAAAATGCTTATTTAGAAAGCACTGATCCCTCCAGAAGGTCACATGTGAAACTTTTCTCTATTTCTTGCCTTCCAAACCCAAGTCCTAGGGGAATGAATCCTCTTCCCGCAGCCTGAAGCACCTGTGACTCCATACCTGCCCTCGCTTGGGAGCGTGCATGTAGACTCCCAGGTAAAGGCCCAGGGACGGGGAGAAG
Source organism: Struthidea cinerea (assembly GCA_013397865.1). NCBI lineage: Eukaryota > Metazoa > Chordata > Aves > Passeriformes > Corcoracidae > Struthidea > Struthidea cinerea. The sequence continues at coordinate 86,721 of VZTI01001583.1, read as the reverse complement.
GCCAGGCGTAGGCGGTGCCCGGTGCCGGCCGCCAGCCGCAGGTCCCTGCTGACCGGCATGAATTCCAGCAGATCTGCCACCATCAGGCACATCTGATCCTGCAAACAACAGAAGTATTGGGAGAGCGGCTTAGGAAAGACTCAGGATTGAGAAACTGCTTGTCTCATTCCTCTTCTTCCCCTTCCAGACAACATGTGCCCAGAGTTTTCCACAAAGGATGTAAATTAAGGCTCCATACATTTACCTGAATCCTTAGCTTCTCCCAGCTCACCTGGGCCCCCTTCCCACCAATCCCACGGGCTGCCGGAGCCCAGGCATGTAGGATAAAGCTTCCCCTCCCTCCCACGGCACATTCCAGTGCCACTGAGCCGTGAAAGCGCCGTGCTGCTCCATTAGCTCCGGCACTCAATATCTGGAGCAAGAGGCTTTTATTAACTTCTTGTTGACAAAGACACTTTCATTACTGCTGAAAGCAAGAGAAAATCCATTTGGGATGGCTCCTTGAGCCTCAAAGTGCTCCTGCCTGCCTTCCCAAACGCTCCAGTAGGTCTGGAAATAACCCTTATCCCAGGAATGAGGCTGGGCAGGAAACCCCTCGCTTCCCAGACACTGCTACAAACGCTACAACTGTTCTCACATATTGCCCCAAACCCCAGTGTGGAGAAGCCACAGCTACAATTTAATGGGAGATAGATCCATACTAAGCACTCACCCGTGATTCCTTGGGCTTCATTTTGCTCCCCCAAACCCAGGTTCTGCTCACCTTGTAGGACCACATCCGGAGCTTATGGTCCTGGCAGAGGGCAAAGAGAAAGGCGTCGTGATCCAGGCAGTGCACGGAGAGGCTGACAGGCACATCCGAGGGGCCGCCATCGCCTCTGGAAAACCAGAGATTACATCAACACCTTCAAAGAAAATTCCCCACCCCTGGAAGTGCCCAAACCCAGCCTGGACAGGGCTTGGAGCAATCTGGTCTAGTGGAAGGTGTCCCTGCCCTAGGCAGGGGGTGGGACTGGATTGTGTTTAAATCCAAACAAATCAGTGCGGTGAGACCAGGAGAGGGTAATGTTTCAGCATCCACAGAGCAGAGGATCCCACCGCACCAGTGACATCCAGTTCTTCCCTTGCTTTGGTGGAGCTGAAGCACATTCCCACTTCCCCATCCCCAGCCTGGTACTTGCAGAACCTTGGCGAAGGATCCAGAGGGGAAAAAAGGATCTGAGCAGACCCAAACATGGACCCAAGCAGCCTCCAGCATGGATCCTGACAGCCCCCGGGCAATACCCCCCTGATGGTCAAAGTCACTCAGGGTATCAAGGGACTCACTCCCACTTCCAAGGAAAAGGCCCTAGGATTTGGCTGTGCGCTCTAAACCACCCTAACAATCCCAACCCTAACAATCCCAATCCACCACGGAGTATCTGTGTGATCCCCACGTAACTGCTGCTTGTCAGGAACGCGCCTGGCTCCTCAGCACCAGGGCAGAGTAATCCCTAATCCATGCTGGCTGCGAGCCACATCCTGGGCAAATCCTTGGAGGCCAATTACTAGAGAACATATTCACAGACACACGGAATCAGCAGGACTCTGCTAATCCAGCATTCCACTCCCAACTTCTGTATTCTGATAGCTCCTGTGACCCCGTTAACTTTTTTGGGTGGAGTATTTATAGGTGCCTGTGTGACTCGAGCTAAAAATTCCAGGTGAGGGGATCCAAAAGCCAAAATTAGCTCCATTTATCCATCTCCAGGCATTCACCTGATGGCAGTTGGCATCCAGCCTGTGAGGAAACGCTGCACCACCGAGCTCTGCTTCAATTCCACAACAGAAACACTTCCTTCAAAAACAAAAGGAAAATCAAAAAATGAAGATGAAATGAAATTCCAAGATGGGAGAGGGGTGTAGTGCCCAATCCTTACCTGGAGCATCAGGAGGAGGCAGTTTAAGGACAAAGATCCCTCCCGAGGCAGAGGGAAGGGCAAAGAGAGCCTCGCCCTCGCTGCTCAGCCAGGCTGCGGAGGCCACGGAGTTGGGAGCCAGCCCCGGCACACTGGGAATCACATAGTAATTGGAGGGATCCCTGATGTGGATTTTGCTGATATCCGTAAACACGGACTGCACTTGGCTCTCCGTTATCAGCTCCTGGGAGGAAACAGGAGAAAACAGCCTCAAGTTGTGCCAGGGGAGGTTCAGGTTGAATATCAGGGAAAATTCCTTCATGGAAGCGGTTATCAGGCATTGGAACAGGCTCCAGTGGCGGAGTTCCCATCCCGTGTGGATGCGGCACCTGGGGACATGGGTGGCCTTGGCAATGCTGGGGAATTGGCTGGACTCCATGGTCCTAGAGGATTCCATAAAACAGCAAACCCTGAGCACACATATCTAAGGCACAGAAAAAAAACCCACCAGACACTGATGAAAAGGCAACTGTCTCCTCGATAAAAAGGCTTTTTCCAGTAAAAAATCTCTGGGATAGCTCAGAGAAAACCGCTGGTGACAAAACCCAGGAAGAGCAGTTCTGTCACAGCACAGGGTCATCCTCTCCACAGGGAAAGCTCTCCAGAGCTCTAAAAGCAGGAGAGAAGCCCTCCAAGAGAGTAGAGGATCCTAGCAAAAAGCAGGCATAAGAGGAAAAGTCAGAGCAAATGGGGAGAATCACGGAATCCTGGAATAGTTTCAATCAGAAGGGACCTTAAAAACCATCCAGTTCCAACCCACATCCGTGGAAAGATAGTAAATGTGATATAAACTCTGGCTAGGATCCATCTTCCACATGAAATACAGATTCCAACCCAGAATAAAACCAGCCTGCAGCATTCTCAGCTGGGGAAAAAAAAGACAATCCAACCAGTAAGGATTCTGGAAAAGCCAAGGCTCATTCCCAGCAGCAGCTCAACTCCAGTGTCACCACAGTCCACATGACACAAGTGGGGGAGACACAGCCAGTCCCTGAACAAAACAAGGCTAAATTCCCCAAACCTCCTCTTTTCCCTCTTGTTCCCGATGTATCTTGGGTCACCTGCCCCCTCCCAAGCCCTCCCTGCGGTGACGGGGTCGCCTGCCCCGGCCCCCGGCGGCGGTCCCGGCACTCACGCTGCGGTAGAGACGGGCGGGGTGCGGGAGCAGCAGCCGGTGCACCGTCTGCGCCGTGAGCAGCAGCACCACCAGGTGACTCTGCACCTCGCACAGGTGGATCCCGCCCGGCAGGAACGGGCAGCCCTGGATCCGCAGCCGCACCGCGTTGTTCAGCAGGTTCACGTCCAGGGACTCCTCCACCAGCTCCACCGTGTCCCCCGACGTGCTCCTGCGGAAACAGAGGGGCAGACGTAAGGATAAGGAGGGTCTGAGAGGGGAGAGAAGGGCAGAGGTGAGGATGAGAAGGACCTGAGGGACAGGAGGGTCTCAGACGGATGAGAAGGGGAGAGATGTGGCTGAGAAGGGTCTAAGCGCGGCAAGACGGACGGGGGCGTGCACTCACCATCGCACCCAGCGATTCCTGGTGGCGGCCCCGAGCTGCGCGCTCTCTTGGTAGCAGAAGCCACCGGCGCTGTCGCTGTAGCGCCCGGCGGGGAGCGGGGCGATGCCGGGGGGCACGAAGAGCAGCTCCTGCGGGGGTCGCGGCGGGGCCCGGCCGGCCGCGCTCAGCTCGAGGCAGCTCCGCGCCGCCAGGGCAGCCGCCATCTTGAGCCGCCGCGTTCCCGCCTCGGCTGCGCGGGGCACGACGGGAAGGGGAGGGAGCGGGCGCCCCCTGGCGGGCGGGAGGGC
>VZTI01001583.1:53220-71151 GCA_013397865.1 Struthidea cinerea | reverse complement strand
CCCCCCCCCCGCCATCCAAGGGGGTTATTTCTTTTTTGGGAAGAAGCTGAAGCGTTTCTCCTTGTCCTTGCGGGGCAGGTGGGCTTCAGGGGGGGCCGGAGGTATGGGCAGGGGGAGGGGAAGGCTCTGCGCCTTCCCGCGGCTGCCCCGACACTCCATGATGGCCGCGCTCAGCCCCTGCAGCCAGGCCTGCAGCTCCTCCTGCGGGCATGGGGGGATGGTCAGGGGGGGCTCCCCTGGCCCCTCAGCAGCGTCCCAGCCACCCCCAGGGCCCCCTGGGTGATGCCAGTTGCTCCAGGTCTTCCCCAGGTACCCATGTCCCCTTGGGCACTGCCAGCCCCTCACCGTGTCCTCATGGCACCCCTGGCTATCCCCTGCCCCTCTGAGCATTGCTGGCCACTGCTGACCACGTCCCCCGGCCATCCCTGTGTACCCCTGGTCACTGCTGGCCACCACCAGATTCCCTGGATGTCTACAGCCACCCCATGAATCCCTGGGAACAAGCAGCCATGCTTTGTCCCTCTGGACCTCTCTGACCACCCCTGTGCCCCATGGGCACAATTGGCCACCCCATGTTCCCTTGGGCACTGCTGACCACCACCACATCCCCCAGCCACCCTGTGCCCCCTGGGCTCCACCAGCCATCCCATGTCCCCCCAGGCCACCCCTCACCTCATCCTTGCCATGGAACAGCCACTCGCTGCCATTGCTGAGCCTAGGGACAGAGCACAGACACCAGTGCCACGCCTGCCCACCGTGCCACCCCACGCGGCACCACACCCTCACCTGAGCTTGAAGACATGTTTCTTCTTCTTGTAGCCCGCGGGCACCTCGCAGCGGGCGTCCCACAGCCCCAGGGGCTCCTCGCCCTGGCACGGCAGCCCCAGCGCGCGGCTCTTGGCGTCCTTGAAGAAGGCGAGCTGGCCACCCCGCAGGACGCAGTACCGTGTGCTCCACGACCTGCGCCAGCACTGCGTCACCCCGGGGACACCGCCCCACCGGGGACACCGCGCTTGCCGCCGCCGTGCCTACCGGTTGGATGCGCGCTTGGTGGCCGCTTCCAGGTCGTGCTTGCGGCCAAGGTAGCCCTCCAGCTGGATACTGCTGACACGGGCAGGCAGCGTGGCTGGCTCCTCTGGCTCCTCCCGTGGTGGCCGTGGGGTTGGTGACACCGGCTCCTGGTCACCTGTCCTTGGCACCAGCTGTCGCGAGGCAACGGCGTGGTTACGCCATGGTGTCGCCCACCCACTGCCACTGACGGACCCGCGGCGAGTTGTTGTCCCCTCCCGTGGTGGCACTGGGCACACGGGTTGCTGTCACCAGTGGGTCATGGACCTCAGTCTGGTGGCCTGGGAGTGGGTCACCCCCAGGTCTCCATACCAGTGACCTCACCAGCTCCGGTATGTGGGAACTGGTGGCTACTGGGAGGACCCCAGTGAGTGACTGGGTGCCAATGACCCCACCAGTTCCAATATGTGGGAGCTGGTGACTGCTGGGAGGACCGCTCAGCATCCCCATCCCAGATGTGATCCCACAGTGAGTGTCTGGGATCCTGCAGTGAGCCCAGCCCTGGGACCCTCTGTGCAGTGCCAGTGACCCCACCAGATCCAGTGTGTGGGAACTGATGGTTATTGGGAAGACCCCAGTGAGCATCTGGGACGTGGTCCAGCCCTGGGACTCAGTGCAGTGTCAACGTGTGTGTGTGTCAACGTGTCCAGCTCCAGTGTGCAGGAATTGGTGGCTACTGGGAGGACCCCAGTGAGCGGCTGGGACATGGTCTAGCCCTCAGACCCCCAGATCTTGGTGCCAGTGACCCCCCCCAGCTCCAGTATGTGAGAATGGGTAGGTACTGGGAAGACCCCAGCAATCAGCTGGGACCCTCAGCACAGTGCCAGTGAAGCCGCCAGCTCCAGTACGCAAAAACTGGTAGCTACTGGGAGGATCCCAGTGAGTGGCTGGGACACTGGCCAGCCCTGGCACCCCCCAGTCTCGGTGCCAGTGTCTCCTCAGATTTGGGGTGATGAGGTTGAACCAAGTTAGATGAGCAGTCCTGGGAGCCACCTCAGTGTTGTCACCAACCCAGGGGACTTGGGGAGGTCCGGTTGAGGAACGTGGTGCCTGACAAAGGGGACACCCATCCAGCTAGGTGCCAGAGGAGGGGCTTGGCCAGGACCCCTGTCTCCAAGGAGCCAGGAGATGCCCATGTCCCTGAGCAGGCAGAAGTGCTCTTGTCCCCAGGTGTGTAGTCAGGGGTCTTGTCCCCAGGCAGGCAAATGTGATCTTGTTCCCAGAGAGGCAGGAGATATCCCAAGTAGAGGGGACTCCTGTCCCCAAGGAGGGGAAAGTGTCTGTGTTCCTGAGCAGGCAAAGAGCACCCTGTCCCCAAGGAGCCAGAAGATTCCCATGTCCCCAAGAAAGCAGAGCACAGGACCCTGTCCCCAAGGAGATGCCCATGTCCCCGAGCTGGCAGAAATGCTCTTGTCCCCAGGTGGGTTCTCAAGGATCCTGTCCACAGGCAGGGGAAAGTGATCTGGTCCCCAGGGATCCAGAGTATGCCCAGGTTCCCGAGCAGGCTGGCAGTAAGCCGAGAGCACTCCTGTCCCCAAGCAGTTGAAAGTGGCCATGTCCCCAAGTAGGCAGAGAGGATCCTGTTCCTGAGTAGTCAGAAGATGCCCTTGTCCCTGTGCTGGCAGAAATGATCTTGTTCCCAAGGAGCCAGGAGATGCCCATGTCCCCAAGCAGGCAAAAGAGGCAGAAGGGGTTCCTGTCCCCAAGGAGCCAGAGGATGCCCATGTCCCTGAGCAGGCTGGCAGCAAGCAGAGAGGGCTGCTGTCCCCAAGCTGATGAAAGTGGCCATGTCCCCAAGCAGGCAGAGGGGCACACTGTCCCTGAGTAGCCAGAAGACCTCCACATCCCTGATCAGGCACAAATGAGCTTGTTCCCATGTAGGCACTCAAGGATCCTGTCCCCAGGCAGGGGAGAGTGATCTGGTCCCTGAGGAGCCAGGAGATGCCCATGTCCCAGGCAGGCAGAAGAGGCAGAAGAGGGAGAAAGGGTTCCTGTCCCCAAGCAGGCAGAGCCACAGAGAGCCATCGTGTCCCTGCGCAGACAGAGCAGGTGGGAGGAGCAGAGAGCTGGCAGCGAGCACAGGGGCTGGCACACGGTGACAATGCCCTGTGGGCGACGTTGCCTTGCAGGGTGACAATGCTGCAGGGTGTAACGCCCCACAGGGTGCTGATGCCTTGTAGAGTGACAATGTCCCACAGGGTGCTGATGCCCCACAGGGTGACAGTGCTCCATGGGGTGACAATGCCCCATCCGGTGACTGTGTCTCTTGGGGTGATGATGCTCCACAGGGTGATAATGACCCACAGGGTGAAAATTCCCCGCAGGGTGCCGATGATGTCCCACAGGGTGACAATGCCCTGCAGGGTGACGATGCCCCGCAGGGTGCTGATGTCTCGTACAGCAATGATGTCCCTTGGGGTGACACGGTGGACCCAGGGCAGACGCTCCAACTCTGGCCGCTGCACCGATCCCAGACACACGCATACACCATGGGTACCACCCCCCATGTCACCCCAGGAGTTGGGGCAAAGGGGATCTGCAGCACCCCTCTGCCCGCCCAGCCTTTTTGGGGTAATTCAGCATTTATTCAACAAAAGGCAAGGACAAGGTGAGGGTTGGGCATGCAGGGATCTGTCAACACAATAAGGTCACGGGGGCATGCAGGGACATGCAGGAACACTTTTTTGGCCGTCAGGGAAAGTAAAAGCTAAACTCAAGAACTGACCGGCTCTGGTCCATCTGTGGTGGGCAGCGAAGTGTCCTGTGTGCTCACATCCTTCCTCTTCTCCTCCTCTTCTTCCTCCTCCTCAGACCTGCACAGGGAGACAGTCAGTCAGTATCCCCATCCCAGACGTGATCCCACAGGAATGGGGCTAGCTGCTGCTCTCCTGTGCTCCTGAGGGATGAAAGTCCTGTCAGAGCGAGGCTTGACCTTCATCTCTCCTCTTTCTCAGCGTCAATTTATTGCTTGGAAAAGGCAAATTGCTAAAAAGCCCCTTAATGCTAAAAAACATCCTTAATGGTTCGAGAAGAGGGATGTGGAAACTGTGTCACTGGTCACGTGGAACAGTGGTGGCATCCCTTACCCGGCCTCCAGCTCGCCATCCAGATCCAGGCAGTAGTCAGGAGCCTCGGAGCGCATCGTCCCATCCCGCACCAGCCCCTCACGCAGGGACCGCCCGCCCAGGAGCTCCAGCTGCCGGGGAAGGAGTGAAGGTGTTAAGGGATGGGGGGAAGACTGAGGCAGGGCAGGCAGAGGCCTCATCCCAAGCCTTCCTCACCGTTGTCAGCTTCCTGAGGGCGGCAATGCGCTCCTCCCAGGTGGCTGAGGACTTCTCAAAAGCCTCATGCCGCTTCAGCAGCTTCTCCACTGCATCCACCGTCTGCCCGTAGTCACTGCTGGCCAGGTAGGGCTCCTGAGCCATGAGCCATGACTCGGCCACCGAGGCGTCGCGGGAGAACTGGCACACCTCCAGCACTGTGGGAGGGACGGGCAGTGCTCAGCCCCTGGACCACCCATCCCACCACCCCTGGCATCACCGCACTCTTCCCCAGCACCCCCAGCAGACTCACGCAGCTGCAGCCGCTCCCGGCGCTGCTCCCATGTCTCCATCATGGCTTTCCTCTTGTTCACCAACTCCACCAGCTTCGCCTTGATCTGCGAGGGGATGCTGTCAGGGGGTGGCCCAGACTGTATCGCCCCCACCACCCCTATCCCTGATTCCCTCACCTCTGGTGAGTCCTGGTGCTTGCGCTGCAGCAGCTTCTTGCCCAGCTCAATGCAGGTGGTGAAGTTCTTGCCCCGAGCATCCACCTCAGCCTTAATTCCCTGGTGATATTTCATCAGCAGCTCCACCGAAGAGACATCCCTGGGGACACAGGCACCAGTGTCAGTGGTGCCATCGGTTCCATGTCCCACCCCACATGCCTGCTGAGTGCATCCATACCTGGGTTTCTCCTGTGTCTCAATCTGCCGGACGGTGCTCTCCATCCAGGAGAGCAGATCCCGTGCCATGCTGAAGAAGCGGTGCTTGTCAGCCGTGTCCACCAGCCGTGCCCGGCGCCCGCTGCACGCTTCCAGCAGCTCCTGCAGTGCTCGGGACACCTCCTGCTCCTGCTCCTGGATTCCAGCCGCCTTCTCCCCGGCGTAGGCGGTCTGCAGGCGTGCTGCTGTCTCCCGAAACTGCTGCACCTGCATGGAGAATCACAGAATGGCTTGGGTTGGAAGGGACTCAAAGACCATTGAGCCCAGCCTCCCACCATGGGTAGGGACACCTTCCACAAGATCACAGGGAATGCTGAGTGCTGGCATCCATGCCAGGCTGGAGCCTCACCTGTGCCTCCAGCAGCTGGAGGTCCCTCTCGAAGGCGCTGTGCATCCGGTGGAAAGCCTCCACTGTGCCGGCATCCTCGCCCAGATCCTGGGGCAGCTCCTGGCGCCGGGCAGTGATGAGGGCCAGCAGCTCTGCGCCGTCATAGAAGTACTTGTGGAGGTCGTGGGAGGCGGCGAGGAGCTGCATGCGAGTGTCGATCAGCTCCAGGAGGTCAGCCCAGCTCTCGTTCAGCCCATCCTTCCACTCAGCTATGGTGGCTGCCTCGATGTGCCCCGCGTCGATGAGGTCCTCAATGGTCAGGTTCACCCGGTCCACGCGCTCCTGCCCCACGCTGCCTGTCTCCCGTGCGAACTCCCGAAACTTCTCCCGTAGCAGCTGCATGAAGGGAAGAGAAGAGTCAAGACGCCCCCCTCAAGCCACCCACTTGAGGTGAGCCACCCTCACCGCCACAACCATCCCGTTACCCTCACCATGACATGGTCCAGGTCTTGCCCCATCTCTGGGGAGGAGGCGACCACATCGCGCTCGGCAATCCACTGCTCCAGCTCTTCCACCTCCCGCTTCAGCTGGAAGAGGTGTGACATGTTCTCCAGGCGCCGGCGGCGCTCCTCGGCCGCCTCCTTCAGCCCCGCGTAGTGCTTGTCCACCTGGCCCTGCAGCCGGATGATCTGCTCCCTGCGCGGCCCCGGCACACAGACACCCAGTTCTCACCCATGAAAAAAGGTCCCCGACCCACCCGTGTTGACATCCGGGGAGTTTGGGGGTGAAGGACCCGCTTTGTGCTCCCCGTATCCCTCTGCGACCACCTCCCTGCCCAACTGGAGCAGCTGACAGTGCCAGAGCTCCAGCCAAACCCCCCACCCACGCAGTGCTGAGGGCACAGGGTTGCCCCGAGGGACAGGGGACACACGGCGTGGCACCTACCCCTCGGGGTGGCCGGCAGAGAGCAGCTGCTGCGCCCTCCCTGCCAGCTCCTTGATGGTTTGTCCGTAGTCCTCGATGGAGCGCAGCTGCCGGACGTGTCTCTTCAGCATCATCAAGCAGCTCTCCTCATCCTATGGCATGGAAAACATTGGTGCCATCAGCACCCAGCATGGTCAGGGGACAGGGACTAGGGTCTAGACCCAGTGCCCACCCTACAGGAATGTCCTGGTTCTGTCTGGTACCATAGGGAGCAATGGTGAGCTCAGCAGGGCATGGCATGGAATGGGATGGATGGTGTGTAATGGCAGAGGAATGACACATAAGAGCAGGACACACCATGGTGTGTCACATATGGATGATGTTCCACTGCACAGCGTGGCACCGCCTGGGTTAACATTGGACATCCCAGCAAGGCAGGGCCGAGTGCAGCACAGACCCCCCCAAACACGGAGCACCACATGGAATCGCTCCTCACCTTTGGTTTCTCCTCGGGTCCCATGAAGAGCTCCTGCTCGCTAACCCAGGCCTCGGCCTCGTCAGCATCCAGGTAGTACTGCTGGGCCTCTCCGGCCTCCCTCAGGCGCTGGTGCCGGGCAGCTGCTTCCTCCTGCAGCGTCTCCCACAGTGCCCGCAGCTCCTGTGCCTGTACCGCCAGCTCTGGGCCTGGCTCCTCACCGCTCCCCGCTGCCTCTCCCCGGCTGAGCACCTCACCCAGGCGGGGGGCATGGCCCGCCAGCTCCTTCTGAAGTGTCTGCCAGCAGGAGGGAAATCACAGTGAGAGTCACCCATGGGATGGATCCCAAGGGACCACCCAGGATGGTGGGTGTTGCTGCAGCACCCAGGCTCACCTCGTTCCTCTTGGTCAGGCGCTGCACGCTTGGGAGGTCGGTGCCGTGATCCGTTGACCTCGCCAGGGAAAGCCGCTCCTGCACCCACAGCTGCAGGAAGGAGCACCCAGTGAGCCCCCTGCAGCACCCATGGGTACCCCCAGCCCCCTGGCCCCCGCCACAGCGAGGACACTCACTGTCTCATCCTCCAGATCCCGCCCCAGCTGGTACATGGCCTTGGCAGTCTCCAGCTCCTTCCTCTTCCTCTCCAGTGGCTCCAGCAGCTCAAGGACTCGCTGCCGGAGCATCTGCTCCTGCCTGGTGGCATCTGGCACATCCCCGGCACCAGGAGTGCCCTGCCACCCCAGTTCCTCCAGCTCCTTCATCCACGTTCTCACTTGCTCTTCCAGTCTCTGGCGGGGCAAATCCATGTGAGTTAGGGATCAGAGCCGAGATGGAGAATCCCAGTCCCATCTGGGAACAAACCCCATCACCTCGGGCCTCCTGCCCCTTCCCAAAGGACCCAGTGATGTGCCAGCACCCACCGTCAACCTCTTCAGCAGCAGGTTGGTGGCGGTGAGGTCCTTGACCTTCTCGGCGTGGCGCAGCTCCTCCTGCGCCCGCCCCAGCCAGCTCTCCAGCTCCCCGTAGCTGCGGGCGTACAGCGCCGAGCGCTCGGCCTCGAACAGTTGCCGGCCCCTGTCCTCGGCAGCGCTGCGCAGCCCGGCCCAGCGCTGGCGCAGCTCCTCCAGCCGCTGTGTCACCAACGCGCTGTACTGCGGCTTGCGTGTGGCCAGCTCTGTGCCCTCCTGCGGCAACAGTAGAGAGGAGGGTGGTCACTGCGGCATGGGGGCATCCCACCCATGCAGCAGGCTGGGAGCATTCCAGAGTCATGGAATCGTTAAGGTTGGAAGACACCTCTCAGGCCATCAAGTCTGACCATTCCCCCAGCACTGCCAAGGCCACCACTAACCCATGTCCCCAGATGCCACATCCACACAGCTTTTAAATCCCTCCAGGGATGGGGATTCTACCACTGCCATGGGCAGTCTGTGCCAGGGCTGCACAACCCTTTCCCTGAAGAAATTTTCCCTGATATCCAATCAAAACCTTCCCTGATGCAACTTGAGGCCATTTCCTCTTGTCCTGTCCCTTGTTCCCTGGGAGCAGAGCCCAACCCCCACCTGGCTGTACCCTCCCATCAGGGAGTTGTAGAGAGCGAGAAGGTTCCCCCTGAGCCTCCTTTTCTCCAGGCTGAGCCTCCCAGCTCCCTCAGCAATCCCTCACGCTCCACACTCTTCCCCAACACCACTCCCCCTCTCTGCCAGCACCCACCGCCTCAATCTTCTCCAGCCAGCTCTGGTTGGGTGCCAGCTCAGCCATGAACGCCTGGTGCTTCTGCCACTTGCTGTGGAGACCACGGGTTTCTCCATAGGAGACATCCTGAGCCATCAGCATCTTCTCATCCACCCAGGCATCAAACTGCAGGAAAGGGGTGTCAGTGCTCAGCAGTGTCAGTAGGGACCCCCTAGGTGTGCCACCAGCTGTGCTGCATTCCTACCTCCCGGCAGCTCTGCAGGAAGGTCTGTAGGTCGTGGTTGTCCTGCATCAAACCCACTGCTTCCTCCACCTTGTCCATGACGGCTCCATGCCTGGCAGGGGACCATGGATGTGCAGCGTCAGCCCTGCTGCCCACATGCTGCCCACCCACCCGCTGGCCCTGCGCCAGACTCACCGCTCCCGGAGAGTTTGGCACTTCTCAGAGATCTTCTCGGCAAAGATGTTCTCCTCAGCCACCAGCTTGGTGCCACCAATTACCACCTCCGGGACCTTCTTGGCATTGTTCTCCACATTGGCACGGAAGTTCTGGAAGTGGTGCAGTGCAGCAGCCGAGCCCTCCAGCGTGGAGGGCAGCTCCAGGTGGGACAGCGTGTACTCCTGAGGGACGCAGCAAGGGATCAGCGCACAATCACCCGTTTTTGGGGTGCCTGTGAGCCAAGAGACCCAAAGGACATCACTTGAGCACCCACCTGCTTGGTGAGGAGGATCTCCGCCTGCTTGGTGTCGCGAAGGAACTCCTGGAAGTCGCGGCACTGGGTGAGGAAGCGCTTCCGAGCCTCTGCCATCTTGCCTAGGGCAGCCCAGCCATCCTTCACGCCGCCCAGGCGCTGTCGCAGCCCCTCGTACTCGGGATCCGTCTGGCCCCCCAGCACTCGCTCCCCCGCCTCTGCCAAGGCAGTGAAGGCTCCCGCATGCTCCTCGGCGTCGCGCCGGGCAGCTTCATGCTGCTGCAGCATCTCCTCTGCCTCCCCCAGTGATGCCGGCACCTCATCGACAGCCGCCACAGCTTTCTGAGCACTGAAGAGCCACGCCTGGAAGTCATCCAGATCCTGCAGGAAACTCCGGAGCTGCCCAGCTTCCCCCAGGGACGCTGCTCGCTCTGCCAGTGCCGCCTGCAGCTCGTCCCAGGCGGACGTGGCTGCCGCCAGCTTCTGGGCCACTTCCACAGCCACCTCGGGCCGCTCCTCGGCCAGGCGCTCAGCTTGGGAGCGCAGGGCAGCCAGGCGGTCCTGGGCCACCGCCAGCTCCCGCTCGATGCCATAGAGCTTGCGCTGGGTGGCCAGGACACCGGCCAGGTCGCGGCCCAGCTCGGCCGTGGCCTCCACTGCCCGGGCTTTGCTTCGCAGCCATTTCTGGGTCTCCTCAGACTCCAGGTTGTAGTTGAGGAGGCGCAGTGCCGAGCCCACTGCCCGCCGGCGCTCCGACACCAGCTCCCGGAACCGACCCCACCTGCAGGACATAGGCGGAGGATGGCGGGGAACGCACCGTCACCGTGTCGCCCGCTCGCCTTGGCATCACCCACCACTGCCACCGTACCTCTCGTTGAGCTGCTCCCGGCACTGCCGGACCTGGGGGCTCCGGGGGTGCCCGCTGGCCAGGAGCCCGTCGGCTGCCTGGTTGACTGCAGCAATCTGGGAAGCCACGGTGGCCATGTCTTGCTCCAGCCCATCCAACCTGCGGGAACATCCAGATTTAGAATGAGCAGCAACTCAGGACAGGGCACGGCAGCACTGCCAAGGCGGGGGCTCCTTCCTACCTGCGCTGCGTCACGTCCAGGTCCTCCAGCGCCTGCGGCACCTCCAGCTCTCCCAACCAGGTCTCCTTGGAGCCCATCCAGAGATGACAGGCGTCGCTCTCCCCGAAAACGGTGTAGAGGTCCAGGGCGTCCTGCAGCTGGCGGCCGCGGCGCTCGGCCAGTGCGGCCGCCTCGGCGTGCAGCTCCCGCAGGGCCGCCAGCCGGCTCTGTGCCTCGGGGCCAGTGCGCAGCTCCGGCAGGAAGCCCTCGGCCTGCTGCGCCAGCCTGTCCAGCTGCTCCCGGGCGGCCGCCAACTCGTCCAGCAGCTCCTGGTGCTGCCGCAGCAGGACGAGGGTGCGGGATTCATCCTGGCCCAGCTCCTCGGCGGCCGCCCGCCGGCGGGCATCCTGCAGCCCCTCCGCCAGCTCCTCCACCTCCGCCTGGAACTGAAAGAAGCCCTCGGCTTCCCGCAAGCCACGCCGTCGGAATGCCGCCAGCTCCTCCAGCTGTGCCCACAGCGCCCGCACGGCTGCCCCCCGCTCTCGCAGCCGCTCGGCCGCCCGGCCCGCGGCCGCCAGCCCCTCGCCCACCGCCAGTGCCTGCTCCAGCCGCCCACCCCGGCTCCGCAGCTCGGCCTCGAAGGCGGCGTGCCGGCGCTGGAGCAGCAGCACGCCTGGCAGGTCCTTCCCAAAGTCCAGGGAGGAGTAGAGCTGCTCCTGCTCCTTGATCCAGCTCTCCGCCTCGTCCAGCTCCCACAGGCAGGTCCAGAGGGAGCGGGATTGCTCCAGCAAGGCTCTCCTCCGTGCGGCCAGTACCTGCAGCTCCCGCCGGCACATCTCCAGGTGGCTCACGCGGTCCCGGATGACTTTGGGGTCGCAGGGACGATAGCCTGGGCAGGGAGCAAGGTGAGTGGTCATCAATACAGTGTCCCGCTTTCCCTTGGCCACACCAGGGATGCTGGGATGTCCTGGCACACCTACCCTCAGCATCGGCAAAGCGGAGGGCGGCAGCGCTGATGGCCCGGGTCTTCTCTGCCTGTACGGCCATGTCGGCCTCCAGCAGACGGTGGGTCTGCAGCAGCTCCTCTGCTTCCAGAAGGTGCTTCCCAGATTCGGGAGATGCCAGCTTCACCTGCAGGAGACTCTCAGCCATTACCCACTGACACCCAAAACTCAGCACCAGCACCACAACATCTCATCTCCCTCCCCAGGGAACTCCCACCAACACCTGGTGGGACAAAGACACCTCACCCATGTGACACCCAATGCCCACAGCTCACCTTGACCTCATCCATCCAGTCAATGCAATGGAGCATCTCCTGAAAGAGGTGCTGCAGGGTAAGGTTCATCTCCAGGCGCTGGCGTCGGGCAGCCAGCAGCTCCAGGAGGTGCTCCCAGAGCCGCAGGATGTTGTCCTTGCGCCCGTTGATGCGTTGGATGTCGTGGTAGCCCTCCAGCTCCAGCTCCTTGGCCACCGCCTCGATGGCCTGCACCCGCTCCCTGTAGGCAGCCGTGTCCGTCTCGATGGCCTCGTGCTTCTTCTTGGCTGCCTCCACCGCTGCCAGGTCCTGTCCGAAGTTGTCCTGCCCCGGCACAGAGCCCGTAGTGAGGCTCTGGTGGAGCTCCCCAAGGTGGGGGTCCCTGGGGTGGGGGTCCCCGTCCTCACCTGGGCCACCAGGCGCTGGTTCTCGCTCAGCCAGGCCTCCCGCATGGCTGCTTTGCGGTCGAAGCGCCGCGCCAGCTGCTCCAGCTTCTCCTGACGGATCAGCTCGTTGCGCAGCGCCAGCTCCCGCTCATGCTCCGCTTTCTCCAGCTGCTCCCAGGCCTGGGGGAAGGTGGCACTGGATGGGTGGCACCCGTATCCCATGTCCCCCCACCACCCATGTCTTGTTCTGCTAGTGAACCCCAGCATGACTCCCAGGTGGAGGAAGACAACCTGCTATGGGATGGATCAGTCCCGCCCCAGGATGGATTCAGTGTGTCCTGGAATGGACCTGAACTGCTTCAGGAGATGGACTCAACCTGCCCCAGGACCCATCCCAGCCTGCCCAAGGACCTGAACTGCTCTGGGATGGACTCAGTCTGCCTCAGGAGAGGAATTCAATTCCCCCCAGGAGATGGACCTGACTTCACTGCAGGAGACAGCCCCCAACTACTGCAGGAGATGGAGCCCGTACCCGGTTGATGTCAGAGACCAGGCGGCCCTCGTGCGGGGTGTAGACGCGCTGGTTGTTGGCCCTCATCCGCGACTGGATGGTGAAGAGCAGCACCTCCAGGTTGCCCTTCTCCTGAAACCTGCCCCAGAGAGAGCTCAGCGTTGGGCACCCTTGGGTGCACCACACCACCGGGCAGGCACGGGGAGCAGGTGGCTCTTACTTGGGGGGCTTCTCCACGGTACGGTACGTGCTGAAGGCTTGCAGCTGGTGCTGCACCCCGGCCAGCGAGTTGGCAAAGCTGCGGCTGTTGAGGGAGGCAATGGTCTGCTCAATCCAGGTGAGCAGGTCAGATGCCAGCCCCCCATAGCCCTCGATCATCCGCTCCGTCTCCTTGGCGTGCTCAATGACCTGCAGCAGGACCAGGCGTGAGCGTAAGAGGCTGGCACCCCAAGACAACACCCCTGACCCCCTCAATGCCATTCCCTACCTTGCCCAGGCGCCTTCCCTCCACCTCCAGCACCTTCATCTTGGAGAAGTAGTGGTAGAAGGACACCACGTAGGTGATGATGGACTTCTCATCAGGGTTCTCCGTGAACACATCTGCCCAATGTCAGCAAGAGGTGTCACTCCTGACCCAACCTCAACCCACCCCACAGGCCACCACAGCCTCATGAGGTCCTCCTGTGCCCACCCATGCCCTCCTTCCGTGTATTGGGAACCTCTCTGTGCTCCATGGAGCCCGGGAATGTCCCAGGGGAAACTGAGGCAGGAGGATTGGCAGCAACTGCCTCACCTTCGGGGTCGAGCAGAGGGGTGATGCCCAGGTGCCGCTCCGCCACACTGAACGCGTGCTCCAGGTTGTGCCGGGCATTGGATTTGGTCAGGTTTTGGAAGTCAACCAGCTCAGGCCTGGGGACAGAGGGCATGGGACAGTGGTGACACACCTGTGGGACATCTCTCAGTGCCACTGCCACCCTGGGGCCTGCTGCAGTGCCACCTACCTGTGCTTGTGGATGAGGGCATTGAAGGCCAGCCCGTCCTTCCAGCTCGAGGTGAAGTTGGTGACATTCACATGGGGGTACCTGTGATGGGGACAGGGTGTCACTGTCACCCTCCGGATACTCCTGGACCCTGATGAGGTGGCATGGGGATCCCACCACCTACCCTGCTGTCTTCATCTGGCACCAGAGCAGAAGTGCATCCCTGGCAGAGCGTGTCTCCCGGCCCTCCTGTGTCTCCACAATGATGTCCTGGATCTGGGGGCAAAAGGACATTCTAGGACTGGAAAAGCAGTTCCATGGAGGATGGCTCCCACTTGGGAATGAGGTGTGGAGTGAAGGGATGCCCCAAACCACCTGTCCTCACCTGGAAGCGGAGGATGATGGTCCAGATGAGGCCGAGGACAAGACGGTGGTTGCCATCCACAATATCGTGGGAGCCCATGTTCTCCAGGTGCACCCGCTGCTCCTTCAGGAACTGCAGCGCCTTGTCCACGTTCTCCAGGCAGTGGATCCGCATCCGGCCCTTGGTGGGCTTGGGCTGGGGCACGACAGCGCTCAGCACCCTCCCCTCCACACCAGGTACCCCTAGCCCTGCCCAGGGACACCCCCATGCCCATGCTGCCACCCCAACCCTTGGCCAACACCAAGAGAGATGGCGTGGTGTGGCGTGGCAGGCCATGGGTCCCAGGGTCTCCAGATGGATGGGATTCCTACCAAAAGCTCTCCTGACAGCACTTCCAGCAGCTTGATGAGCACCCGCCCGTCCCGGAGGTCCATGTAGAGGTCCGAGATGCGGCAGGTGACACGAGCCAGGTGCGAGTTCACCCACTTGGTGAAGGTTTTCTTCTGCACGGCCTCCCGCTCGTCTGCAGGGACAGCGGGCACGGGGTCACTGACAGCGGGGACAACCCAGGTGGGACCGAGGGGACTTGCCACCCACCTGCCAGGGCTTTGATGCGGGAGCGCTCGAAGAGCCGTGCGGAGCTGTTGTCGTTGTCCAGCTCATCGTCGGATGCATCCCAGCGGACATTGATGCGGCTGTACTGCTGCTGCAGCTCCAGCTGCTCGTAGTCGTTGGCCGAGGTCATGGTCCCGGTGTGCCCCGGCCCGGTGGCCGTCGGCTACCGGTGAGAGGCCCCTGGGGGACAGTGGGACAGTGAGCATTGGTGCGGCCACAGCGGCTCACCGGCCCTGCGGCACGTGGGGATTTGCGGCTCAGAGCTGCGGGATAAGCTGCTCAGAGGGATTTAGCCTCGCCCCACCCAGGTGTTGGGGGGGCACCTGGCAGCTGCCCGCTCCAGGACCCCCATGCCGAGCCGTGCTGAGCTGTGCCAGTGGCTATTTACAGTGCTGCATCCCCACCCAGGACCCTCTGCCCAGCTGAAACCCCAGCCCAGGTCCCCAGGGGTGTCCCCCCAGTCCTTGGATGCCCCCAGGGAAGGGGCTGCTGCTCACCCCCACCCCAACCCCTGCGCTGCTCAGGGGCTTCACCAGCACCAGTGGCAGAAAGTGGGTGACAGCTGCCGGCAGGGGGGGGCCACCCACCCCCGGGGACATTTGAGACACAGATAGGACATAGCTGGTATCTAAAAATGTCTCCGAGCAGCTGTCAGTGGCTGCTGGGGCCCCTGAGGGGTGCGAGGAGATGGGTTGGGGCTCCCAACCCAGCAGCATGTCCAGGACCCCTTACTGCAACACGGAGCTGCACAGAGCCCTCAGCTGTGGGTGCTGGGGGGAACCCCGTGTGCCCCAAATCCCTGCTGTCCCCATGAGCTGTGACAGCCCATGGGCCCCCAGATCCCCCTCAGACTCCCTGGGCAACCCCCAGGTCCCCCCTGGCAGGATTATCGGGGCGGCCCAGGCTGTGCCACACCCCAACTCCACACCCTAATCGGGGCGGCGCAGGCAGGGCCTTGGCTCGGACCTGGCGGCACCGGGAGCACGCAAGGATGTGGAGGAGCGTGCAGGAGTGTGGACAGTACAGCAGGGACATGAGGGAGCATGCCAGAGTGTGCAAGGGTGAGGAAGGACATGCAGAAGGGTGGCAGAGCGTGTACCTGTGAGCCAGGACATGCAGGGACTTGTCACAGCGCCCACATTTGAACGAGGACCTACAGAAGTGTGCCAGAGTGTGCACCTGTGAGCAAGGACACACAGGGACATGCCAGAGCGTGCACAGGTGAACAAGGACAAGTAGAAGTGTGCCAGAGCGTGTATGCCTGAGCAAGGACATGCAGGAACATGCCAGAGTGTGCACATATGACCAAGGACATGCAGGAACATACCAGAGCGTGCACGGGACACATGCAGCAGGCACATGAGTGGGTGTAGGGCCATGCAGGTGTGTACCAGAGCAGGCAGGAGGGTGCCGGAGCTGGGCCTGCAGCCCCTCATGCCATGACTCCGTGCCTCTGCCAGAGCACCCAGCTCGCCCTGGCAGGAAAGCCCTGTGGGAGACCAAATTTGGGGATTTTGCCCCCAAAACTTCAGGGACTGCCAGCAGGACAGGTGTGCTAAGTTGTGTCAGGTCTCTGCAGGACACCTCAGTTCTGACTGTCCCTCACAACACAGCAGCCGGGCCATGGCCTCGAGCATCCAAGGAGGAGAAAGAGCAGGAGGAGGAGGAGGAGGAGGAGGAGGAGGAGATGACGCTGAAGGGAGCCACAGCAGGCCCATGGGAGCATTCTGAGCGCGGGGCGCTCACCCACCCTTTAAATCTCCCTCCACCACACCGGCACCTTCTTAGCATCCCTCCCTGGCACATCCACGCCGCCACCAGCACCCGCCACCCGGGAATTGTCATTCCTCCCGCTCAGCGTGCGGAAAGCTGGGAATGCCAGCGTGCCGGCCTCGCCGCCAGCATCCTGCGGCCGTGGCCCGGGCAGCGTCGCCTTCCCCGGCCAGCGGCTCGGCACGGTGAATCAGCACTTCCCGGTGAGGGGCTGGCACCGTGCCACCACCACAGTCCCCCCGCTGGGCATGGGGGATGTCCCCCCACACCCCAAGGGCAGCCAGGGCAGTGGTTGGCACCTGGCACCCATGGCACCCTCAAATCCATTCCCTGGCTCATCCCTCACAGCCACAGCATGCTGCCGGAAAGCCCATTTCCAGTGCACAGAAACTCATCAGAATCCCCCAAAACACCCCAAAATTCTGCCCCATCACTGCCACCCAGAGCCTGGCATGTCCCTATTGCTCCACTTCATCAAAACACTTGGATTTGGCATCTCCCCCATGTCCACAAGCAACCATGCTCCGGCTGGGAAGGGGCAGGAGCCGGGGGGCATCCCCCCAGCCCCCCAACAGTCTCCTGCCTGCCAGGCGCAGGGCCAGGGCCGGGAGCAGATGGTCCCTCTCGGCACAGCCACGCGGCACAGCACGGGGCGGTTGGGCATGGAAAAGCACGGCACGGCTCCTCCGGCTGCGGTGCCCCGCTCCGGCCAGGGCTCCCCGGCCACACTCCCACCCGCCAGGAGAATTTGGGCTTCCCCAGGGCCACATGCCGGCCATGCCAGGACTGTCCCATGTCACCCAAGCCGGTGACACACACACGTGCTGACACTCTACAGACATTTTTGGCTATAAATAGGCCTCCCCTGCGCACGGCGCCAGCCGAGCCACGCTCCCTTCTTAGGAGCTGCCCCCCCTGTACCCCAAAATCACCAGCCAGTGCCCCAAAACCATACGACAGCTATAAAATACTCTGTGGGGGGCCATGCTGGCACCAAGCTGGGTTTTCTGAGTCTCCTGTGCTTGCCACCGTCTTCCAGGGCACCCCAATCCCCTGGCTTGGGAGCTGGAGATTTATAAAGGGAAAAGCTGGGAAATCAGGCCTGGGGGACTCCTAGGTTATTGGGGTGAAGGTAAGAATTCCCCCAGCCCAACAGCCACCCGTGAGCATCCTCCTGGCACTGGGACAAGGCGGGCCAAGGGCACAGCACCCTAAAAACCCTTTCCAGTAACTCCAGTTTGCCCAGTTGCTAAAAACTGGGGGACACAGTGGGTTGGGTGATGTGTCCCACCAAGACCCTCAAGACTCGGCTTTTCCACCGCGTCCCAACAGTGCCGGGAGCACCAAGGACTGGTGTGGGGAGCCCTCCAGGGGTTGGCACCCCAGGAAAAGTGTCCCCAGGGTGTCCCCACACTGTCCCCGGGCTGTCCCCACGGTGTCCCTAGAAAGTCATCGCCACTCGCCCGCCCCGTCCTTCCTGAGAGCAGCCCCGAGGGACACGGGGTAACAGCAGACCCCCCGCCGCAGGGCGAAAAGGGGGTTCAGGCTCCCCGGAGGGCTCTTCACCACCCCCCAGCAAACTTTCCTCCGTGCCCACCGGCCCCCCCGGTACCGCTCCCGGTGTTCGGTGCCGCACCCCCCACCCGGTATCCCCGGGGCGGGAAGCGTCTGCCGGTGCCCCCCCGCCGCGTGTCCCCGGGGAGCGGCGCCTCCCGCTGTCCCCCGGTCCCCCCCGTGTTCCCCGGAGCGGCGCATCCCGGTGCCGCGGGGTCTCACCTGCGCGGGGCGGCGGGCGGGCGAGCGGCGGCGGCGGCG
>VZTI01001583.1:16206-34485 GCA_013397865.1 Struthidea cinerea | reverse complement strand
GCCTTGCTGGAGGGTCTGTGCATCTGCTCAGGGGTCTGTGGGCCTGACCTGGAGGGGCTTTGGCCAATTTTGGGGGGGCTGTGGGTCTGCCTGGGGGGTGTGAGCCTTGTCGGAGGGGCTGTGGATTCGTGTGGGGGGGCTCTGAGGCTGGCCTGGGGGTCTGCAGGTTTGACCTGAGCAACTGCATCACAATTTGGGGGGCTATGGGCCTGCTGCGGGGACTGTACCACAATTTGGGGGCTGTAGGTCAATCTGGAGGCTGCGGACCTGCCTTGGGGGGTCTATGGGCCAATCTGGGGGTCTATCAGCCAGTGTGGGGGGCTCTGGGCTGCCTGGGGGCTTTAGGCTTAGCTTGAGGGGCTGCAAGCCTGACCTGAGGGGATTTGCAGAATTTAGGGAATTTATGGGGGGAGCTGCGGAACCCCATCAGGCACCAAGAGCAGGATGGGGCCCAGGCCAGGCTGTCTCTATCCCAGTTGCTCCCCATCCTCTTTTGGCAGCTCGTCCTCGCTGGTGGCCTCGGTTGGGTGCCTGTCGTCATCTTCCTTGTCCCCGTCACCGTCAGAGCCAGTCTCATCTGAGTTGTCCTCCAGGTAGCGGTATCCACGTGTTTTGTGGCGTGGGCGCGGGATGCGGGGCAGACGGACCTCCACGTTGTGTGCCACCTTCCGCTCCATCCACAAGTATGTCCCCACTGCCACCACCAGCGTCAGCAGCATGATGGACAGCTTGGCCTGCAGCACAGGGAATTTTGGGACTGGCATGGCGCTGTGTCCCCAAAAAGCCTGGAATGTCTCAAAGTGGGCTGGGGCCTATCTGGGACTTACCTTCATGGGCAGCCCCGACCACAGGTAGACGGTGAAGATGGCCAGGGCCTGCCACCAGTGGTAGATGGTGAAGATGAAGTCCTGGCGCTCCTTCTTCTTGTACAACATTCCCAGGAGGACTGTGGCAGAGACTGGAATCAGTGTCCCCTTCCTGTGCCATGTCCCCTTGGCATGGGGGACAATCACAGCGGGTCTATCCCGTGGATCCGAAGAGTGGGACCACAAACTTGTGGTGCCGGGGGACACGAGGAGAGAGTATGTGGAAAAACCCGGGACAATCCAGGCTATTTTGGGGACCACCAAGGTATTCTGGGGACAAGTGAGGCTGTTTTGGGACCTCCCCACTACTCACTGCTGATTCCGGTCTTGTTGAGGGCGCTGCCCATGCCCCAGAGCACGGCAATGCTGTAGAGCAGTGGCGCGTGTGCCAGGTACCGAGGCTCCGGTGCCCAGCAGAAGAGTGTCACCAGGAGTGCAGCGTGGATGAAGGCTCCAGCCAGGAGCGGGACGTGCCGGCGCAGGCGCAGCATGCACAGGGCCAGGCTGGAGCACGCCGAGGCGGAGAAGCCGTAGGCCATGAGGAGATACGCCAACCTCTCCAGCCCCAGGGCGCACACGCCGTAGTTCTGCAGCAAGCATGGGCTCAGTGTCACCTGTCCCTGCTCCGTCACCTCCCACCCCATCCCGGATCCTACCAGGGAAAATCCGGTGCAGACAAAGAGCACCTCGAAGCCGCTGTAGATGAACAATGGGAAGAGGTGCCGCAGGCGATAGTCCCGCATGTGCTTGAAGGGCAGCTGGAAGATGTTGCCCCAGCCGATGCTACGCATGTCGATCTCCTCCATGGGCCGGTATGCCGCGCCGCACAGCACCAGCACCTGTGGAGCACCTGTGGGTGAGGTCCTGCCATCATCCAGCCCATCCCTGTCCCCTCCCGCCCCGGTGCTCACCACCAGCATGGCGAGGAAGGCGGTAGCCATCAACACGCTCTCCACGATGATGAGGTTGACGCTGCGGGGAAGGCTCTGCAGCACCGTCTTGTTGAAGCCAGGCAGCGTGCCGTGGCTCAGGGTCCCTGCCAGCGGGGCACAGGCCATGGTTAATCTCAACCTAAGGGCTCCCAGTGCCACCCTGCGCCCCACCCGCAGCCTCACCGCAGTGCTTCACCGCAAAGAGCGTGTGGTTGAGTTGGTAGAGATAGTTGTTGAGGAAGAAGACCATGGGCATCTGAGCGCAGACGAAGCTCAACTGCAGGATGTAGAGGGGTGCATGCTCAGTGCTGCTGGCGCGGCCCCCCGCCCATCCCAGCCACCCCACCGGTACTCACATGGAAGCAGGAGTAGAAGACTGTCTGGAAGACAATAATGTAGGCATTGCAGGCATCCCGTGGCACCTGCTGCTTCTCCTTCTCCTGCTCCTCCTTGTAGTTAACATACTCATAGTACTTCTGGGCCATCCTGCGTGGAGCAGTGGGTCAGCTGGCACCCCCTGTGCCCCCTGCCTGCCCCCCCCCCGATGCCTACCGCGTGATGTAGGTGCCCATGGAGGCCCAAAGAGGCACGATGACCACCCCAATGGCCACCGCGGAGGGCACCAGCGTGTAGTAGCGCTCCCAGTAGTTGCTGGAGACAAAGAGGGCATAGATGCCCACCGCCAGGAACATGGCCCACTTGGTGCCGAAGAACCTGTGGGGGCGAGGAGTGGGAAGCGTGGGTGGCTGCATCAGCGAGCTGTGCCAGCCAGGAGCGCGGCGGGGCCGTACCTGATGAGGACGGGTGTGTAGAGCAGCGCCGCCACGGGCGTGACATTGATGCCCATCAGCACCTTGCGGTCGATGTCCTCCAGCTGGATATTGCTGTACTTCACCTCCCGGTAGGTCTCGTCATAGTGAAGGATCAGCTGCATCTGCAGCAGGCCTGGGGGGTCCAGGGGTGGTCAACCCATGCCCTGAACACCCCAAGTTGTTTTGGGGGGGTCCCTGGGAGGTCCCATACCCAGGTACACGCCATAAGTGAGGGTGCCAGCCAGGCTGGCGGCCACCACGTTCTTGATGACACCAAGGCGCTTGCGGCGGAAGTACTTCTGCTCCTCCTCCTCCTCATTGTAGTCAGGGTGATGAGCACCCACAAAATCGTCCAGCTGTGGGTGATTCCAGCTGTCAGCCCTTGGGGATGGCCACCATGGCCCTGGTTCCCCCCCGCAGGTGTCCCCCTGGTCTCACCTGTGTCTCTGTCCCCTCGGTGCTTAGCCCGGGGCTTGGCACTGTCTTGGCCCCATCCTGGCAGCAGTCCAAGTCCTTCTCCATTGCTGCTTCTGGGGGGCCCTGGATGGCGTCAGGGTGGGGGGCACCCTGTTGGCACCCCAAGTCTTGCACCCATGTTTTGCTCCCCTGTGTCCTGCACCCTCCTGCCCAGCACCCCCAGCCCTTGCACCCCTACATCCAGCACCTTGTACCAATGTACACAGCACCCCCGAGCCCTGAACCTCTGTGCTCTGCACCCCCAGATCCTGCACTCATGGTTTGCACCCCTGTGTTTTGCATCCCTACACCTCCAGATCCTGTACCCCTGAACCCTGCGCCCCCTACCCAGCTTTGCACCCCCAGAACTGCACCTCTGGGCTCAGCACCCCCAGCCTCCGCACGCTCCCGGCATCCCGACCCCAGGCCCGCTCGGCGGTCCCGGAGCCTCTCGGGGCGGGGCGGGCGCCTCTTCCTCTTTCGGTCAGGGCGGGCGGGACGGAGGTAGTTAAAGGGGCCGTTCCGGGACCCCCGTGCTCCCAGACCCCCCGGTCCTGCCCGCACTCTCAGTGCCCGCCACCCGCGCCTGTTCTCAGCACCCCGACCCCCGCAGCACTCGTCACACCCCAAGCCGCACGGCACCCTGACCCCCCCGCACAGCACCCATTGTTCCCCCATTGCACAGCACCCCAACCCAGGCCCCCCAGCCTCCCTGTGACCCCCCAGCCTCCCCAGCGCTCCCACCAGGCCTCGGGGTGGGTGCTGCCTCATCGGGGTGCCCTGTGGCACTGAGTGCTGGGCTCTGCTGCTTTCGCTTCCCCTTCCCCGCCTGGGGGATGTGCCAGGGTGCCTGGGCGGGGGGACACCCTAATCTGGCGATGCGGGGCATATGCCTGCCCTGGTGTCACCCCAAAGCCGGGGCCGGGAGGGTGTCCGGGTGCGTGGCACGGCGGGGTGCCCCGGGGCAGGGTGGGGGGACTGCTGGGCAGGGCGGACGGAGTGACATCTCCGGGGCAGGATCTGGCCCAGCCGGTAGCGGGGGATTCTTGAGATGGGATTCTTGGGAGGGTGCTGCTTCCTGCAGGATAGGGGGGATACGCAGGGAACAGCCCCAAAAGGGTTATGGCAGTGGGGCAGGGGCAACACCCATCCTGAGGGTCCCCCACTCCTTAGGCAATGGGAGCCACCTTGGGGTGCTGGGGCAAAGGGCCCTTCCTGGGGGTGGTCCTGGGAGCAGAATGAGGGGAGTCTATTGGTCATGGAACCCTTGGGAAGCAGGATGAGGGGTGTCTGTGGGAACCCCATGGATCAGGGTGGTCATGGCAGCAGGATGAGGGGTGTCTGGGGTCCAAATGGGTCAAGGTTCATGGTGGTGGTTTGGTGGCCATGCGAGTTACACCATCCCAAGGGGGAGGTCCCATTCCATCCCATCCTATCCCATCCTAGACCTTGTCCCCAATGCCAGCCCCATGGAGGTGGGGCCCAATCCTTCCCGCCCCTGGCCGTGGGGCTCAGCCCCACAGCATTTAGGGACCCCCACGCCGAGCCTCGGCAGTGCCTGCCTGGCCTTGCGCTCCTCCAGCTTCCACACAAGCCCCCAGGTAAGCACTGCGGGGTCCCCAAAACTGGCACTCTCTGCATGGCACCCATCTGGCACCCTCCATGCTGGTGGGGGCTGTGGGGCACAGGGGGGGTCCCTCGAGGAAGGGTGGGTGTCTGGGCATGGAGAGGGTGACAGATGGGGGGCTGCAGCTCTGTCCCCCAGATTTGGGGGCATCTTGTCCCTGAGATCCCCATAGGTGACCCTACATCAGCAGGGCAGCCTGGGCAGGTCAGTGTCCAGAGGATGGCAATTATCCCGGGAATCCCAGGCATCTCCCAGGGCCTCCGGCAGCTGCCCTGGGCTGAGTCACCCCACAACAGCACGGCCCCGAGCACCAAGCCGCCCTTCAGAGGTGTCGCGGGTGACTCCTCTTGGGATCGCACCGGCACCTCCAGCCCTTCCATCCTGGCATAACCCACGCAGTGTCTCTCCCCAGGGCCACCACGCTCTCCATGGAGACCGGCAGCTCCTTCCCACAGCTTGGCATGCAGCAGCCCCTCGAGCCCCCCAAGCAGCAGCTCCTGGGCTACGGCAAGTGCAGCACCTCGGGCAGTGATTCTGGCAAAGATCCTGGGAACGCTGCTGGGTGCAGTGGAGGCAGCGGGATCGGGAAGGGGCTGATGCCGATGGTCTGCAGCACTCCATGGTGAGAGTGAGGGGCTGAGGGCAGGAGGGAGACAGGGAGGTGAGCAGGGGAAGCTGTGGCAGTGCCAGGGTGATGGGAACCCCAGGCTGGTGCTGGGGGAAAAGTCTGAGGTCTATGGGCCACCACATCCCAGCATGGCCCAAGGGAGACGACAGGATCTTCTGGGAATGGTGCTGTGTTAAGCTGCTCCCAGCAGCGAGGGAGACAGGTGTGTGTGGACTCCCTGCTCTGTCCCCAGGGAATCTGGGGCTCCAGTTTGATGCTGGGATGGGATAATGTGGATCTGGGATGACATGAAGCTCTGGGAAGATAGAATGGGGCTGGGTCCCCTCTAACACCCTCGTCCCTGCAGTGGGAACCCCTACACAGGGCTGGTGAGCCATCTGCGGGCATCCTGGCTCTCCGGGAAGACGCGGCCCATGGAATACCGCGTGGCCCAGCTGGAGGCTCTGGGACGCTTCCTGGATGACAAGAAGCAGGAGATACTGGAAGCCACTGAATTGGACATGGGCAAGGTGAGAGGGGCTGGGAATTGGGGGCCACTGGCGTTGCGTCTTTGAAGTCCTTCATACACCCTTGTCTGGGTATTGCATCCTTGTGGGGTTCTGGGCATAGGGGTGTCCCTTCCCTGGGGTCCTGCTTCTCCGTTGATGTGCTCCCAGGCTGGTGCATCTATAAGTGCTGGGTCCCTGCAGATCCAGGGGTTAGCGGAGGGACCGTGCTGTTGATCCCATCTCTGGTGCCCTGAAACCAGGCAAAGGCCCTGTTGGCCTGTCAGTGACCAGCTGAGGTGGGAGCGTTTCACACTCTGGTCTGCATCCTGGGGGTCCATGTGACCTCCACAGAGCTGACGTCCTGGGGAGCTCCTGGTCAGCCTGGCACACCCAGGATTACCGGCATTGTGCAACATGCTGGCACTGCACATTCCTCCCAGGGCCTCCAAGGGACTGGTTTCACTGGCATGGTGACATGGGCAGGGTTCTGGATGTGGCTTGGGGTATTGTTGCGTGCCAGGAGCTCCTGGATGATCTGCTGGCAAAATGGGAGCATCCATACCGTGGATAATTCTAGTGGTCTCAGCTCATCATCCCTGGAAGTGTTCAAGGCCAGGTTGGATGGGGCTTGGAGCAACCTGGGCTAGTGGAAGGTGTCCCTGCCCATGATAGGGTGGAATTGGATGAACTTCAAGGTCTCTTCCAACCCAAGCCACTCCAGGATTCCATGATATGATCCTCACCTCTTTGTTCAGCATCAGTGCAGTGGCCATGCCCTCAGCCATGTCTTTCCACATTCTGCTATCGCCCAAAGCTCCTAACTGCCTTGTTTGTTGGAGGCGAGTCCTTCTCCTTCAACCAGGCTTTGATAGGCATCAGTGCTCTGAGTGTGTCCATCATCTTTCCTAATGACGCCTAATTAGATCCGGTTGTCCAGTAATGAGCTTGTAATGCAGCTGGGCCCTCATAGTTAGATGGACACTTCACCTGCTCTTACGTACCTGAGGTGCTGTCGCACCTCCAGTGGTGCCGGTTCCTCTCTGATGCTGATGATTGGTGGCACTTGGATGACCTCAGCCTTAATGTCCTATCTCACAACCTTTGTATCCCATCAAAATTCTTAATGAATCATCTTTCTTACCCTGGTGATGCCATCGTCATCCTGGGTTGAGAACAGCCCCGTTGCTTCACTGGATTATCTCATGTGCCTGCTGAGCTTTCACGTCCAAGAGGGTCCTCGCGCCTCCTGGCAGCTGCATTTTGGGGACCTGAAGGTCTCTTGGTGGTGGAAGATCCTGGGAATCAGCAACCAGCCTTCTCAACCCCAAAGTGATGCAGGGATGGGAGGAAGATTCCAATCCAGGGATGTTTTTGGGTTGGAGGAGTTAAAAATATGATGTCACAGCACAGGAGCTTTGCTCCCCCTGCTCTCCACGGTCATGAAGGGGCTCCACTGAGCCTGCTGGGCTATCTCTGGTGTCTTCACACTGCTCCTGCAAGGATGATATGATCCTGATCCGTACTCTGCGGCTATGGAGAGGACCCACTTCTCCATCACAAGGAGTTTAATTAAGCCGTGGTTCTTACTACTTCCCTTTAGTCAAGGTCTTAAGACTTTGACTAAACTTAAGACTAAAAAGTGCAGTTTTTGTCCATGAGTGATGGAAGGGAGCTCGGGGCTTTGCTTCCAGCTTGAATATCCAAGTGGTCAGGATGCCTCTGGCACCACGATCAGCTCTTCAGAAGCTCTGGTGACACTGCTCGGTGTCCCTTTGGCTTGGGGTTCTATTGCCAGTTCACAGTGCTGAGCTCAGGAATTTGTTAAATACCATGAAAATGTTCAATTTTGGTTTTTTTTTCCTTCTGGGAAAAAAAGTATCCCCCCTTCCTTCAAATACCTATTTTCATAATAATCTGGGACACTGATATTTACTGGGAGTTACAGGAGGTGATGGAAACTTCTGCTGAAAAGATTCTCCTGCTATTCCTGTTCGGAAGAGGGGAGAGATGCCTCTTGGGGTGGCGGGGTTGGCGTTGGGGTGATGGGGTCTGTGTTAGGGTGACAGGCTCAGTGATGGGGTCAGTGTTGATGTGACACTTCCATGATGCCTGTCCCCAGCCATCCTTTGAGGCTTTCTTCAGTGAGATCCTCCTCTGCAAGAACGAGCTCAACATCACCCTCAACAACCTGTGCCACTGGATGAAGGATGAGCATGTGGACAAGAACCTGGTAAGAAGGAAGCTCTGGGAAAAGGGAGGCGGGGGAGAGGGATTGCTAGTGGGGAAGGCAGTGCTGAGGTCATGTTCTTCCTCAAAGGTCATGCAGCTGGACTCTGCCTTCATCCGCAAGGACCCCTACGGGGTGGTGCTCATCATAGCGCCATGGAACTACCCCATCCACCTCTTCCTGGTGCCCCTCATTGGGGCCATCGCTGCCGGTGAGCCCAACCTTTCAGTCCCCTGGGCCTGGAACTGCCGGTGTCTCATCCCCAGAAGGGCTGGCTGTCACCATGTCACTGTGCTGATGTCCTGTTCATCTTCCCCCAGGGAACTGCGCCATCATCAAACCCTCGGAGATCTCCAAGAACACAGAGAGACTTGTTGCTGAAACGCTGAGCTGTTACCTGGACAATGTGAGAAGCCCTTCTTGTCCTTGTCCCTTGTTCCTGGGCCATGGTGTTCCCAACCCTGCCTCACACCCACCATCCCCACACATCATCCATGTCTGCAACCTCCTCCCTCTGCGCTCAGGCGATGTCCCAGCCTCCTGGGATGCTGTTGATAGGGACAGATGGTGACACAAGAGGACTTTTTCCTGTTTCCTTGCAGGACTGCTTTGCAGTGGTGACTGGTGGCGTGCCGGAGACCACCAGGCTGCTGGAGAACAAGTTCGACTACATCTTTTTCACTGGTATGTCTTGTGGGACAGAGCAGAGCCCTGCCTGGATGTGGTGCCAGGATCTGTTGGAGGATCTGGGATGTATGTCTGAGGTCTGGTGGGACCCAGTGCCACATCCCAGAGCCGTGCGATGGCTGGTGGGATCCCCACCTCAATCCATGTTTTCCCTGCCCGCAGGCAGCTCCCCGGTGGGGCGGATTGTGATGACAGCCGCTGCCAAGCACCTGACGCCGGTGACGCTGGAACTGGGGGGCAAGAACCCCTGCTACGTGTCCGACACCTGCGACGTGACCAATGTGGCACGGCGTGTGGTCTGGGGCCGCTTCTTCAATGCGGGGCAGACCTGCATCGCGCCTGACTACCTGCTCTGCACTGTGGAGATGCAGGAGAAGCTCATGCCTGCCTTGCGCGAGGCCATCACTGAGTTTTTCGGCCCCAACCCCCGAGAATCCCCGGATTTCGGCCGCATTGTGAGTGACAAGCAGTTCCGGCGCATCCGGGCGCTGCTGGGCAGCGGGCGCGTGGCCATCGGGGGACAGACGGACGAGGCAGAGCGCTACATTGGTGAGGCTTGGGGGTCACACACCTCTTGGTCAGCACGTTGGGGGTTTTCAGGGAGTCTTCATCCAGAGGGGAGGTTCTAGAGGGAAAAGAGTTTTAGAGGTGCTTAAAAAGGGGTCCTGAGGGGAGGTTTCATCTCCAACCTCTGCGCCCGGCTGATGCTGTTGGGTTTTCTCTCTGCAGCTCCCACAGTGCTGGCAGATGTGCTGCCCTCAGACCCTGCCATGCAGGAGGAGATCTTCGGGCCCATCCTGCCCATCGTCGTCATCGCCAACATGGATGAAGCCATTGACTTCATCAACGCGCGGCCGCAGCCATTGGTCGTCTATGCCTTCTCCTGCGACAGCAAGGTGTGTCTGTGGAGCAGAAGAAGTGGGGAGGGAAGTCAGGCACCACCTCCACGAGCTCCAGGACACGCCTTGAAGGGTCTTTAGAGCCCAAACACTCTGGGAACATCCGATGGGTGAACTGGGTAAAGTTTGCCAAGTGCAAGTCCCTCATCTACCTTCTCTGCTCC
Organism: Struthidea cinerea; assembly: GCA_013397865.1. Lineage (NCBI taxonomy): Eukaryota > Metazoa > Chordata > Aves > Passeriformes > Corcoracidae > Struthidea > Struthidea cinerea. Next base: position 24,699 of record VZTI01001583.1, on the reverse strand, counting down.
CTCCCAGGTGGTGAACCAGGTCCTGGAGCGGACGAGCAGCGGAGGCTTCTGTGGCAATGACACCCTGATGCATGTGACTCTGACCTCGCTGCCCTTCGGAGGGATTGGTAGGTCCAAAATTCCCAATCCTGGCCATTGGGAGCCAGGTGTGATCTGTGGCCTGAGCCATGGTGAGGAAGGTGAGCTTCCTTCTGCAGCCAGTGTGGTGCTGGGCTGGATCCCTTTAAGTCCCTCAGGAGCCTGGTTGTACCTTCATGCCAACTTTTAGGACTAAACAGTAGGAACAATACACTTAGGAAAACCTGGAGAACCTCTTATGAGATCTTGGAGGTCCTTCTCAGAGAAGAAGAAATTTTTGATCTCCAGAGGCACCAATGTTTGCTTTCTCAGGTGTAAAGTGAGGCCGCTCAGCCCTGGGCTGTGGGTGCAGCATGGTCCAGGGATACAGGAATACAGGAATGTTGTTTCCCAGAATACTTCCCCATGTCTTGATCTCTTCCCCATAATATTTCTGGGATAAATCTCTTCATTTGGTGCTGCCCTTGCTCAGCATCTCCGTCAGGGCTGGCACCTGAGTCACCTGGACAATTAATTCCTCACCTGCCTGTGGCTCAGGGAACAATTTTTGGTACTTCCCATTCCGTAACTTATCTTAATTGGTAATGATTCAGACCAACCATCTCCAATTATCAGGTAAAGCCACTTCAGAGCAGGTGAAGGGGCTGAAGTCATTGGGCTGAGATGGCACCAAAGCTTCCACGGGAAGTCACTGGGCTCTTAACCTCCAGTTAAACTAACCACAGGAACTGGGAGAACTGGTGTTGCCAATGTGGCTCCAGGTTTTTAGAGTTTCCAGGAAGAAGGTGGAACAGCTCCAGCTGTGGGGAGATGCAGTGAAGCATCATGGAGGGAAATCCAGACTTGCAGAACCCAGCAAAGCTTGTGTAGATAAATGGAGGTGGGTAAAAAGGAGATGCTGGGGCTTCCAAACTGCTGAGCTGCAGCAGGATTGGCTGGACTGAACATCCATATACCTGGAGGAGGCACTGAAAAAATGGAATTCCTCCACCATGTCTGTGCTGCTCAGAAAATCCTGTAAGCATCTTTTTCCCTTGTGTTGATGCTTGGAGAAGGCATCATCAGGAGCAGAGTCCTGTCCTGAGCATGGACCTGTCCTGTATGTTCCAGGGAACAGTGGCCTGGGAAAATACCATGGGAAGTTCACCTTCGACACCTTCTCCCACCACCGTGGCTGCCTGCACCGGAACATGGGGCTGGAGACGCTCAACACCCCGCGCTACCCACCCTACACCCAGCAGAAGTTGGGCCTTCTCACGACCACCTTCGAGGTGAAGCGCAGGGGCACCTGCACCCTGCTCTGAGGCTGCCATGTCTTGCTCTGAGGACACCACGGAGTTGGCACAGAGAGCTAGGACTGTCCCCCTCTCCCTCTTCATCATGCTCCTCACTTCCTCATGGTGTCCTTTGCCTCGCCTGGAGCATGTCGGATGGCTGGGATGGACATCCCCTCCTGCACCCTTGGGGCCTCCACTCCAAACCATTTTCCAGGACACAGCTGAAATGACCAAAAACTCTTTTCCTTACTCCAAACTTCTCTTTCTGGTAGAGAAGCACTTCCGTCAGCCCCATGTCCCCTCACATGGACTTGTCCTTTGGAATGAACCTCTCTCCCTCCTCGCTGTTGCTCTTTGCTCTGTGTAACTCTGCCTATAGTAAAGACTTTGCATCACACTCTCTCCCAGCCTCTCTTTGTGCCTCCGTCATCTGGTTTGGGGGGGTGCTGGGAGGGCTGAAGGGGTGTTTCCCATCCCAAGCAGTTTTAGCTGGAATGGAGCCAGCAGTGACGTGTGGCGGGGCAGGCGGCCAAAGGTCAGGGCAGGCGGCCAAGGGGCAGGGCAGGAAGCTGGCAGCCACGCTGTTAGCCGGGAAGAGGGAAGCTGTGGTTGAAAGTCCCAGCGCAACCATCCTGCACCACGCCTGTGGGACCATGGAGACTGGAACTCTCTTCCCGCAGCTCCTCGAGAGTGAGGCCAGGAGAGCCCCCGAGGGTGATGGTGGGAATGGGAGTGTGGATGGTGATGCCACAAGGTGAGACTGTGGAGGGACAGAGAGGTGGCAGGAGGGGTCCTGGTGCTCTGTCCTCTCCCCGGAGTGGCAGTTGGATGCTGGGCTGGGGCGATGTGGAGCTCTGAGGAGCTGGGATGGGGCCGGCATCCCTCTAACACCGCTGTGCCCACAGCAGGAACCCCTTTGCGGGGCTGGTGAGCCACCTGCGGGCATCCTGGCTCTCCGGGAAGACGCGGCCCATGGCATACCGCATAGCCCAGCTGGAGGCCCTGGGACACTTCCTGGATGACAAGAAGCAGCAGATCCTGGAAGCCACTGCCTCTGACTTGGGCAAGGTGAGAGGGGATGGGAACGGGAGGACTTGGTGGCCAGAGGAGCTGAGGGGCTCCCATCGCCCAGCTGGGGGTGCTTTGTCCTCCTCCCGTTGGGTTCTCCAGTCCTGCCTGGGCTCTGCCCGGGCTCACAGCCTCTGGATTTGGGAGACTGAGGTGAAGCATGTCCCAGTCACCATTGTCCAGAGCCCATCCCTGCTCTGCCATGGGCAGAGGGGGCTGTGGGGAGCCCCTCGACATCAACAGCCATTCCCACACCTGCCAGTCTCAGTCTTCCTCTTCCCTGGGCAGGTTGATCCCTGATTTCTGTCCCTGCTCCCTGCCCTGAACTTCCCACCCGATGTCACCCCCTTCCCTCCCTCAGGGCTCACCCAGGCTGCAATTCTCTGAGCCTGGATTCCCTGACTCTGCAGACAGAGCTTTAACACCACACAGGGCTCATTGTCTTCTCTTCTCCAACCTAGTCTCTTTGGATACCCTCCCCATTCTTGCTGTTGTCTGGATGAATGGGATCTGCATCATTTTTCCTATTTTTAAGCATTCAGTGCTTAAAAACCTCATGCTGCAGACACAGGGGGTGCTCAATACCTTTGGGGATTCAAATCCAGCATGGGATGTAGAGAGCTCCAGAAGCCAAATCCTGGGCAAAACACTATGGAGCGCTGGGATAAGAGCTGCAGGACATGCCAAGGTGACATGTTGGGTCCTTGGTGTCCGCAGGCACCCTTTGAAGCTGAATTATCTGAGATCCTCCTGTGCAAGAACGAGCTCCATGAGACCCTGAACAACCTGTCCCACTGGATGAAGGATGAGCAGGTGGACAGGACTCTGGTGAGAGGGAAGAGGAGAGAGAGGATGGGAGGCAGAGCCGGGTGGGATGGTGGTGCAGGGCAGGACCTGACATGGTGAGTGTCCTGCAGGCCATGCAGCTGGACTCTGCCTTCATCCGCAAGGACCCCTACGGGGTGGTGCTCATCATAGCGCCATGGAACTACCCCATCCACCTCTTCCTGGTGCCCCTCATTGGGGCCATCGCTGCCGGTGAGCACAACTCTCCAGTCCCCTGGCCTGGAGGATCCCAGCAGTACTGAGCACTGGCAAGGGCACCTCGCCCCCAGAAGGGCTGGCTGTCACCATGTCACAGCTCCAACATCCTGTCTGTCTTCCCCCAGGGAACTGCGCCATCATCAAACCCTCAGAGGTATCCAAGAAGACAGAGAGACTCGTGGCAGAAGTGCTGCCCAGCTACCTGGACAAGGTGGGACACTCTCCCCATCCCTGTGGCATGGCTGGGGCACCCCTGCACACACACAGCTGTGCTCTGTGCCTGCCTCACACACCATCTCGGGTTCCATGTGCTGCCCAACTTCCTTCCTCCATGCCCAGCTAGTATCCCAGCCTCCCGGGATGCTGTTGGTGGGGACAGATGGTGACAGGAGGGGACCTTTCTCGTTTCCTTGCAGGACTGCTTTGCTGTGGTGACCGGTGGTGTGCCGGAAACCACCAGACTGCTGGAGAACAAGTTCGACTACATCTTTTTCACTGGTACGTCTTGTGGGACAGAGCAGAGCCCTGCCTGGATTTTGTGTGAGGAGGAAGAGGGGTTCCCTCCAGACACCCCTGCTAAGAAGGAGGGATTGGGTTGGGGGTGTGGTGCCAGGATCTGTTGGAGGATCTGGGATGTATGTCTGAGGTCTGGTGGGACCCAGTGCCACATCCCAGAGCCGTGCGATGGCTGGTGGGATCCCCACCTCAATCCATGTTTTCCCTGCCTGCAGGCAGCTCCCCGGTGGGGCGGATTGTGATGACAGCCGCTGCCAAGCACCTGACACCGGTGACGCTGGAACTGGGGGGCAAGAACCCCTGCTACGTGTCCGACACCTGCGACGTGACCAATGTGGCACGGCGTGTGGTCTGGGGCCGCTTCTTCAATGCGGGGCAGACCTGCATCGCGCCTGACTACCTGCTCTGCACTGTGGAGATGCAGGAGAAGCTGCTCCCGGCCCTGCGTAAGGCCATTGATGATTTCTATGGCCCCAACCCCCAAGAATCCCCGGATTTCGGCCGCATTGTGAGTGACAAGCAGTTCCAGCGGGTGCAGAGGCTGCTTGGCAGTGGGCGCGTGGCCATCGGGGGACAGACAAACGAGGCAGAGCGCTACATTGGTGAGGCTTGGGGGTCACTCACATTTTCATCCCTGCATGCAGCACATTTCGGGTCTGGAGAAGATTATGATGGGAACTGGGTGCTTGGCCAGGTGTCCTTTTGTACAGGAAGTGGGTCCTGGGGGTACAATCAAGGTGTCATCTCCTATCTCTGTGCCCGGCTGATGCTGTTGGGTTTCTTCTCTGCAGCTCCCACAGTGCTGGCAGACGTGCAGCCCTCGGATCCCATCATGCAGGAGGAGATCTTCGGGCCCATCCTGCCCATCGTCATCATTGCCAACATGGATGAAGCCATTGACTTCATCAACAGCCGGGAGCGGCCCTTGGCTGTCTACGCCTTCTCCTCCGATGACAAGGTAGAGCCAAGCCAGGACTACACATGGCCTGTGCTCCTTGGCAGCTGTATCCAGCCATGTTTGTGCTCCAAGTGTTTCCCTTACAGCACATCACCCTAGTTAGGGAACATGGATTGCATTTGGAAGTACAGGAATGGGGTGGGAGACCCATGTCCCTCCTTCTTCATGTCCCTCCCAGGTGGTGAACCAGGTCCTGGAGCGGACGAGCAGCGGAGGCTTCTGTGGCAATGACACCCTGATGCATGTGACTCTGACCTCGCTGCCCTTCGGAGGGATTGGTAGGTCCAAAATTCCCAATCCTGGCCATTGGGAGCCAGGTGTGATCCCACCCATGGTCAGGAAGGGTCCTGGGGGGAACTCTCAGCTCCAGAGGGCTCAGTGGTCCATAGGGAAATTTTCCTCCAGAAGCCCTTTGCTTCACCTTGGGCTCTTGGGCTTTTGCTGGACACCTGTGGAGTACCCTGAGGTTCCTTTTCTCCATATTTCCCATCCCAAGCTCTGTGTTCCCTGGGTGGATGGAAATATCTTGCTTAAACATAGGGAATCAGGGCTTGAAGCAACCTGGTCTAGTGGAAGGTGTCCCTGCCCGCGGCAGTGGGGTGGAACTGGATAATCTTTACAGTCCTTTCCAACCCAAACCATTCTGGGATTCCATGATGGAGACACCCACTTTTGATGGGATGATCTTCACTACCGGCTCCTGTTTTCCACTCCTGTTTTCCTCTCTTCCCACTCAGCTGGCCAGGAGCCATCAGTGACCTCCCTTTCTCCTGGGGCTGCTGATGTGTGAGGTACTGGACCCAAGCCATCACCCCAACCAAGGCTGGCGTTTTATCAGGAAGACTGACTGGCTCAGGCTGACTCATGGAATTTTATCCCATCTGTTATCAAATGATGTGTAGATTTCCTTATTTTTTGCCAGCCTGCCTGGATTTTCTGTGCTTGTTCCTGGCCAGCCAGTTTCCACCTCCCAGCATTCATCCTTGGTGCTGGGTCCCACCTCATCAAAGGCACCTTGGTCATTGTCCCTCTCCACTCCCAGAGTCTTGCCTGCAGCAGGGCTGGATCCAGCATGGATGGGATGTTTTGGAGGTAGGGAAGCTCATCTGAAGCTCATCTGGTGGGAGCAACTTGCTGCTGCCATCACCTCACCAGTGACACACCTCCAGTCACTAAATATGTTACCTGAAATGGTGAAATCCACTGACAAGAGGGTTTTTGGGCATCATTCCACCTCCCAGCCTAATCTTAACGCTCTAAACATCCATTTGGGTGTGCACTAGGTCACCTCCATAGTCTTCTTTGGGTCACATTCCTGGGAAACTCACCCATGGCTTGGAAAGCAGCTGGATGAAGTTGTGGTGCCTCTTTTACAGAGCTGGGAGCTTAATTTTGGGTTCTTTGACCCAAAGGACGGCTAGATCCAGCCACCCACCAGGGTCCTGTGCTGTGTATTCCAGGGAACAGTGGTCTGGGAATGCACCACGGGAAGTTCAGCTTCGACACCTTCTCCCACCGCCGCGGGTGCCTGAAGCGCGGGATGGGCCGGGAGCCCCTCAATGGCCCGCGCTACCCCCCGTACAGCCAGCAGAAATTTGGGGTCATCCGGGCCACGTCCAAGGTGACACGTAAGAATGACTGTACCCTGCTCTGAGGGTCCCCACATCCCACTTGGAGTCTCCCCACTCAGCACGTCTCCTGCTGCTGGTCCTGGTGCCCAGGTGCAATGAAAGGTGTTTCCCCACATCTGTGTGGTTCCCTTTCACCTCCCTGCACCCCTGCTCACCCCAAAAGTCCCTTGACCCCCACATGTCCCTCCATCCCAGTCCCATATGCCACTTTTCTGGCTCTTTGGAGTTCTATTTCCACTGGTACTACCACAGCAGAGGGGTCTCCTGTGTCCCCCTCATTGCATAGTCTGCCTTGAGAAGGTCCACAGCAACTCCCTGATCCCAAATCCTTGAGCTGGGATGATCCCAGTTTTCTTTGCCCCATGATCCCAGTTTTCTTTGCCCCATGATATCAGTGTCCTTTGCCCCATGTTCCCGTTTATCTTTTGCCCCATGAGCCCAGTTTCCTTCGCCCCATGCTGCTCCATTTTGGGGGGCTGGTTGTGCCCATTCCTGTTGGGCTGTGGCTTGTCATGGCTGAATCCCATGGGGATCCCCCCGGGTGGGATGGATGGAGAGAACTGGACAAGGGAGTTGAAATAAAGACAGTTTTATAGAGAAAGTCCAACATCAGTGAATTTGCAGATGACACCAAGATGGGAGCATGTGTCGATCTGCTGGAGGGTAGGAGGGCTCTGCAAAGGGACCTGGACAGGCTGGATAGATGGGCAGAGTCCAACAACATGAAGTTTAACAAGTCCAGGTGCCGAGTCCTGCAACGCTATAGGCTGGGAACAGAGTGGCTGGACAGTGCCCAGGCAGAAAGGGACCTGGGGCTACTGGTCGACAGCCGACTGAACATGAGCCAGCAGTGTGCCCAGGTGGCCAAGAAGGCCAATGGCACCTGGCCTGTATCAGAAATAGTGTGGCCAGCAGGACCAGGGAAGTCATTCTTCGCCTGTACTCGGCACTGGTGAGGCTGCACCTTGAGTGCTGTGTCCAGTTCTGGGCCCCTCAGTTTAGGAAGGACTTTGAGATGCTTGAACGTGTCCAGAGGGCAACAAGGCTGGTGAAGGGCTTGGAACACAAGCCCTACGAAGAACGGCTGAGGGAGCTGGGGTTGTTTAGCCTGGAAAAAAGGAGGCTCAGGGGTGACCTTATCACTCTCTACAAGTGCCTGAAAGGTGGTTGTAGCCAGGTGGGGGCTGGTCTCTTCTCCCAGGCAACAACTGACGGAACAAGAGGACACAGTCCTAAGCTGTGCCAAGGGAAGTTTAGATTAGACGTCAGAAAAAAAAATCGTCACTGAAAGAGTGATTGCGTACTGCAGTCGTCTGCCCAGGGAGGTGGTGGAGTCACCGTGCCTGGACGTGTTTAAAAAAAGACTGGATGTGGCACTCGGTGCCATGGTTTAGTTGATGAGGAGGTGTTAGATCATAGATTGGACTTGATGTCACCTCCTAGTGGAAGGTGTCCCCCAAAGGTCTTTTCTAACCTAGTTCATTCCGTGATTCTGTGATCCCCGGTGCCCGCCTCCAGGGACTGTGCTGGGGCTGGGGGCTCGGGGCCAACGCTGAGCCCGCCGGAGGCGGTGCTGGGCTTTGTAGTGAATCCAAGTGTCTGGGCCGCTCCAGCTTCGAGACCTTCCGGCACCCGCGGCCCGAGCTGCTCCAAGAACCGGACGGAAAGCTCCGGAGGGGCTTCGAAGCCCCGAAAGAGCAGGAGATTCTGCGCCGCTACCGTAACCACGGCCCTCCGCCATGAACACGCGCTTCCGCTTCCGCCCGCCCTTCGGACACGCCCCCTCCTCCCGCCTAGCCAATCGCCGCGCAGCACGGCCGCGCTCCGCCCAATCAACGGGGCTTCCCCCTCTTCCTTCCCGCCCTCCCGCCCATTGCGGAACTCCCACCAATGAGAAGCGCGTCCGCCGTCACTCTCCCCG
>VZTI01001583.1:0-12582 GCA_013397865.1 Struthidea cinerea | reverse complement strand
TGCTGGGCACAGCCGCGTGTGACCGAGCGGGCCGGTTTCCCACGGTCACAGCGCGGGGACACGCCGCTTCCGTCGCCGCAGCCGCCGAGACCCCGGGGCGACCTCTGCCCTGTTGTCCCGCTTTCCAGCCCTCACCCCCCTTTCTCTCAGTTCCCCATTCGCATCCCACCCCATTCCCTCCTATTCCATTCTATCCCGTCCATCCCCAGGCGTGTGCCCTGACGCCTCCGCACACCGGGCCGGACTGGGGGTCTCCGGGGGGCCATGGGTTCCCTGTTCCGCAGCGAGGAGGTTTGCCTGGCCCAGCTCTTCCTCCAGTCGGCTTCTGCCTACAGCTGCATCAGCGAGCTGGGCGAGCGCGGGCTGCTGGAGTTCAGAGATGTAAGTAGGGGCTGACGGGGCGTTTTGGGGTGTCTGGGATGCAAGGGGTCCGGCTGTGAGGGCCTGGGTGCACTGGATGTGGGGTGGGTGGTTTGGGGTGCTCTGTGTACATGGGTTTGGTCTGGTCGAGTTTGGGGTGGGTGTTTTAGGGTGCCCCGGGAGCAGGGAAGTTGGTCAGGGTGGGTTTGGTGCCGGGGCTGCCTGTTCCCCCGGGATGCTGAACCCCCCAATGCAATGTGGGGCCATGCCGTAACTGTACCCCCGCAGCTGAACCCCAAAGTGAGCCCCTTCCAGCGGCGCTTCGTGGGCGAGGTGCGGCGCTGCGAGGAGATGGAGAAAACCTTCAGTGAGTGCCGGGGGGCCGCGGGGCTGACTTTGGGGGGCTTCTCAGGGGGATGCCACCCTCCGCCCCTCAGTCTGACCGTGTTCCCCCCTTCAGCCTTCCTGCAGCAGGAGCTGCGGAGTGCGGGGCGGGTGCCGGGGCCGTGTCCCGAGAGCCCGCGGGCGCCGGTGGCGCGGGAAGCGCTGCGGGTGCAGGAGCAGTCGGAGCAGCTGGCGCAGGAGCTGCGGGAGGTCAGCCGGAACCGCGCATCCCTGCGCGGCCGCCTGCGGGACCTGCGCCAGTACCTGCACGTGCTGCGCGAGGGACAGCGCTTCACCAGCCTGCCGGTGGGTCCGGGGGTCCCCGCCGACCTGGGGGTGCTGCTTTGGGCCTCAGTTTCCCCCATGCTCATCCCTCTGCTCCGCATCGCCGCAGGCCCCCCTGGGCTCCCCGCCGCGGCCGCGGGCACTCTCGGAGCGTGAGCCCATCCTCGACCCCTCCCTGCACCAGCACCTCGAGCGCAAGATCAAGTGAGAGGGGGAAGGGTGTGGGACAGGGAGGTGGAGAGGGACTCTGGGCCAGCGGTGTGGCCGTAGGGCAGCTCTGGGAAGCTGTGGGATAAGGTTTGGAGATGGCCTGTGGGGCAGTGGTGCAGCCATGGAGTGGTTTGCCTATCCCAGCACTCCTGCCGTGTCTCCGCAGCTTCGTGGCCGGCGTCATCCACCCGTGGCGAGTGACCGCCTTCGAGCGGCTGCTGTGGCGCGCCTGCCGTGGGTACCTGGTGGCCTCCTTCGTGGAGATGCCCGAGCCCATGGAGGACCCGGCCTCGGTGAGGCAGCACCCGGGGGGGGGCTGGCACAGCTGTGGGGGCTGGGATACCGGAGTGACACAGACTGTGCTGTCCCCAGGGCGAGAGCATCACCTGGGTCATCTTCCTCATCTCCTACTGGGGCGAGCAGATCGGGCAGAAGATCCGCAAGATCTCAGACTGGTGAGTGGCCACATGTCTGCTCACGGGGAGGTTTATTTAGTAACACCCACTCTGGACCCCACCGCAGGGCCGTGCTGGGGAGCCCTGACACTCCCTGACACAGCAATGTCCCTCTGTCCCAGCTTCCACTGCCAGGTGTATCCATACCCAGAGAGCGAGGCCAGCAGGACAGACACCATTACCGGGCTGCACAGCCAGATCCAGGACCTCAGCGTGGTGAGTGGTGAGCTGGGCATCATGAGGGGATGTGGGGGCCACGCTGGGACCACCATCCCTGACGCAGGTGCCCACAGGTGCTGGAGGAGACAGAGCAGTACCTGGCACAGGTGCTGGACAAGGTGGCGCTGGCGCTGCCCACCTGGCGCGTGCAGGTGCAGAAGATGAAGGCCATCTACCTCGTCCTCAACCAGTGCAGCTTCGATGTCACTGAGAAGTGCCTCATCGCCGAGGTCTGGTGCCCCGTGCGGGACCTCACCCAAGTGCAGGATGCCCTGCGCCAGGGATCTGTGAGTGGCTCTGTGTCCTTGTACTGGGCATGCTTGGTGTCCCCATGTCCTTGCACCAGGGGTTGTTCAGTGTATCCATGTCCTTATTCTGGGGTTGCTCAGTGTCCTCGTGTCAGGAGCTGCTCTGTGTTCCCATGTCCTCATGCCTGCGTTTCTTGGTGTCCCACATCTTCACGTCAAGGGTTTCTCGGTGTCCTCGTGTCCTTGTGCCAGGGGTTGTTCTGTGTCTCCATGTCCTTGTTGTGGGGTTGCTCAGTGTCCCCGTGTCCTCATGCCAGAGGTCGCTTGGTGTCCCTATGTCACCTCATCTTGGTGGGGCATGTGCCAGGCTGGGGGTGGGTGCCAGGGACAGGCTCCAGGTGCTGGGCAGGGGGTGCTGGGGGCTGGTGCCAGGAAGGGGGGTGTTGTGGGGTGGGTGCCAGGGTCAGGTTCCGGGTGCTGTTCCCGCAGTACCAGAGCGGCTCCAGTGTGGAGTGCTTCGTGCAGCGCATCCCCACCTCGGAGAGCCCCCCCACCCTCATCCGCACCAACAAGTTCACCGCTGGCTTCCAGAGCATCGTGGACGCCTATGGGGTGGCCAGTTACCAGGAGGTGAACCCCGGTAAGGCCCCCTGGCACCCCCTGAAGCCCGGGGCTGAGAGGGGACACCTTGTGTAATGCAGTCCCTGTGTCCCACAGCACCCTACGCCATCATCACCTTCCCCTTCATCTTCGCCATCATGTTCGGGGACGTGGGGCACGGGCTGCTCATGTTCCTCTTCGCGCTCTGGATGGTGCTGTACGAGGACAGCCCCCGCCTGCGGCAGGGCACCAACGAGGTGGGGGCAGGATGGAGCAGGGTGGAGGGGTGGGACACGGTTGGAGACATGGGATGGGGTTGGAGTGGGGTTGGAGGTGTGGGACATGGTTGGGGATGTGGGATGGGGTTGGATGATACAGGGTGGGGCTGGTGGCTTAGGACAGGGACAGTATGGGTCAGGGCTGGTGGTGTGGGAGGGGAAGGGCGTGGGGCAGGGGAGGTGGTGTGGGACATGGGAGCTGTGTTTGCCCCCCCCAGATCTGGCTGATGTTCTTCGAGGGGCGCTACCTCATCCTGCTCATGGGCGCCTTCTCCATCTACACCGGCTTCATCTACAATGAGTGCTTCAGCAAAGCCACCACCATCTTCCCCTCTGCCTGGAGCGTGGCCACCATGGCCAACCACTCCTCCTGGAGGTGGGGTCCCACTCCTGTGCCCCCTGCCTGGGTCCCCATCTCCCTGCTGTCACTGACATCCCTCGCTCTGCCCCCAGCTCTGCGTACCTTGCCACACACCCCTCTCTCACCCTGGACCCCAACGTCACCGGTGTCTTCCGAGGGCCGTATCCGTTCGGGATCGACCCAGTGAGTGTCCCAGGGGGATGACAACGTGGTGGGACCGTTTTTGGGGTGGTGCAGAGTCTCACCCACCTTGTTCATGACAGATCTGGAGCTTGGCTACCAACCACCTCAACTTCCTCAACTCCTTCAAGATGAAGATGTCGGTGGTGCTGGGCATCGTGCACATGGGCTTTGGCGTAGTGTTGGGGGTCTTCAACCACGTGTGAGTCCTTGGGCTGCGCCCACGGGCTCTGATCATGCCAAGGGGACCGGGATTAGACTCACCTGGGTGGGATGGGGTGGCAACTGGGGTCTTGTACCCCTACACCTCAGTGGGTGCCAAGGACATGCGAGGGTGAGGAGGGACAAGCTGAACATGGCTGATGTCCTCCCACCCAGGCACTTCCAGCAGCGGCACCGGCTGGTCCTGGAGTTCCTCCCAGAGATGATTTTCCTCCTGGCGCTTTTTGGCTACCTGGTCTTCCTCATCTTCTACAAGTGGATCAAGTTCAGTGCTGCTGACTCACGGGTGGCCCCCAGCATCCTCATCCACTTCATCGACATGTTCCTCTTCACCTCCAACGCCGAGAACCTCCCTCTCTACCCGGGGCAGGTACCACCCCACCGCCCTGGCAGGCACCTACTCTCCACCCCGGCTGGGAGAGCGGGTGTCAGGAATGGGGCTGTTCTCAGATTGGTAGGCCCCAAAATGCTGTCCCTGTGCCACAGGTGCCGGTGCAGATGGTGCTGGTGGTGCTGGCGCTGGCGTCGGTGCCCGTCCTGCTCCTGGGGACGCCGCTGTACCAGTGGTGCCGGCAGCGCACCCCGAGGATGGTAAGGCTGGGGGCCATGGGGGGCTCCATGGGGGTCACGGGGGGGTCTCACCACTGGTGCTGTCCTGGTGCAGCCGGTGTCCACAGGGGAGCAGGAGCCGCTGCTGGAGGGGCAGGAGGCCGGGAACTCGGTCAACGCCTCCAAGGAGGACGTGGAGAGCGGGGGGCACAGCCCTGATGCCAAGGTGAGGGGCATCCAGGCAGGCCTGGGTGGTGGGATGGGGGTGTCTGTGCCCCTTGCTGATGCCCCGTGTCCCCTCCCTCCTTGCAGCACTTGGACTTCGCCGAAATCTTCATGCACCAGGCAATCCACACCATCGAGTACTGCCTGGGCTGTGTCTCCAACACTGCGTCCTACCTGCGGCTGTGGGCGCTCAGCCTGGCGCACGCCCGTGAGTCCCCTTGGTTCCCCCTTGTCCCCCTCAGAGCCAGGCAGATCCTCACTCCCCTCTCCTGCCCCTCTCCCTCCAATTCCCAGAGCTCTCGGAGGTCCTGTGGACCATGGTGATGCGGAACGGCTTCGTGCGGCTGAGCTACGTGGGCGGCGTGGTGCTGGTGCCTGTCTTCGCCGCCTTCGCCGTGCTGACTGTGGCCATCCTGCTGGTGATGGAGGGGCTCTCCGCCTTCCTCCATGCCCTGCGTCTGCATTGGTGAGCCCCCAAAGCTGATGGGTTACTGATTGGGTCTGGGGGGAGTGACAGACCTCCCGGAGCACCCCTCACCCCCCTCTCCTTGCCAGGGTGGAGTTCCAGAATAAGTTCTACGTGGGTACTGGGTACAAGCTGTGCCCCTTCGCCTTCACCTCGGACACCTGGGAATAGCCATGCCATGGAGATTACAGGGGCTTGGAACATTGGCTGCGCCCCAAATTCCCCACCCTGGATCCCTGGAGCTTCCTTGGCAGTGAATAAAGCCATCCCTGTGGCTCCCCCCAGCTCTGCGTTGCCATCGTGTGGGTAGGAGGTGCAGGGGAGGCTTGGGGGTGCCCCCAGTCACTGTTGGCCGTAGCCGAAGGTGGGGGCCATGGCGGGGCTGTAGGTGCTGAGTGGGGGGAAGGCAGGCAGGGGGTAGGGCAGGGTGCGGGGTTTGGCCCCCCCATAGACACCAGGGGGGCAGTTGAGGGGCTGGAAGGTGGGTGCAGGGAGCTCAGGGAAACTGGGGGGTGCTGCTGGTTGTTGGGGGGCAGCAGCCAGAGCCCCACGGCTGCGTGGAGCCCCTGCAGGGGGGAGAGGCAGCAGCAGGGGCTCAGCCCCCCCTACAGCCCCCCTACCTTTCTCCTGCTTCTCGGGGCGAGGGGGCAGCGGCATGGCCCGGGCATGGGGCATTGCACCCAGCAGGGACCCTGCCGGCACCCCGCACCTGCAAGAGAGGTGGGGTGGGGGCTCAGGGGGGTGGCTCGACCTCCTCGCCCTGGTGTGGGGGTGGCGTCCGGGGGTGCCTTACCATGGCTCAGGGTCGCCATCCCGAAATCCCTTGGCAAAGGGGTTGCTGGCAATCTTCAGCTGGGTGATCTGCGGAGGGGAGCCGGGTCAGGGAGTCCTGGGAGGGTGCCCCGATGTCCCCCCAGCTGGCGCTCACCCGGTGGTTCTGGTAGGCTGTCACTGCCATGAACTGGGTCTCAGGGAAGCTGAAGGACTTGAAGTTCTGGTGGGCGAAGTGCTCGCTGTCACGCCGTGGGTCCACAAAGACGACGTGGAAGCGGGGCTGGTAGCGGTGCATGGAGTTGAGGATGATCTGGGGGTGGGAAAGAGGGGGTGGCAGGACCCCCCCGGGCAGGGGTGCATTGTGTCCCCCCCATTGCCCACCCCGCAGCGGGGTCCTCACGTGGCCATTGTCGTCCAGGAGGTTGTTGGTCAGCTTGAGCTTGTCAAAGGACACGATCTGCCGCATCCACTGGGCGCCCTTGGCCGGGGAGTCGGGGTGGAAGTGGACACGGCCGGGAGCTGCCGGCTCTGCCCGGCCTGCTGCCAGCCAGGATGAGCTGTGGAAGGCATATCTGCAGGGCAGGGAGGGGCTCAGCACCCCTGGATCTGGCCCCCTGCCCCCATCGCCCCGTCCCCACCTGTATCTCTTGTCGTCCAGCGGGATGAAATCCATGAGCAGGACATAGTCGGCCAATGGATCCAACCCCGACAGCTTCACCTGAAAGGTGGGGAACATCCTCCTGCACGGAGAGGGGGGTGGGAAGGGGGTGCCCCCCCACCCTGGCAGCCCCCCGGGCCACTCCGGTACTCACCTGCCTGCCTTGGTGACGATCATCTCGGTGCCCAGGCGGTTGAACTCCTCCCAGAGGCTGCCCATCTCCAGCCGTGCTGCGGCGTGGCACACGCGCTGGTTCTTGCCACTGGCCCCTGTCCCCTCGCCAGCCCACCCAAGGCCAGGGGTGCACAGAGACCCCTCACCCGGGCCCCCCAGGAAGTCTGCGGAGCGTTGAAGGGGTGTCAGTCTGGGGGAGCAGACCCTGTGCACGGCCACCCCATCACACCCTCCCTCCATGGAGATGGTGGCAGGATCAGGCTGTCCTGTCCCCCACCACAGTGGGATTTTATCCCCATCCCCACCACACCCCAGAACGCTGCAGGACCCCACTGCTGGGTGCAGGGGGTGTTGTTGTGGGGGGCTTTTACCTGCCATGGGTGTGGTGGGAGGGCAGGAGGCGTCCGTGGCTCCGTTTCCCGGCATGGTGGCAGTGAGACTCCACCGAAGCCCCCTCCCAGTGCAGCGCTGGCTCTGCAGTGTCCCCGCAGCCTGCCGGGGGTTTTATGCCCCAGCTCAGGGATGGAGGGGCGGGGGCTGGAGCCGAGGTGGTCCTTGGGGGCTGGAGCACAGCCCCCTTCCCCAGCCTGCCTTCCCGCCTTGACACGGTGATGATGGACGGGAGACGAGTGGTGGCACTGCTGGGACCACCACCAGTCCCCAAACAGGACTTGGGATGCCCCAGGCTGGGCAGGGACACCTTTCTTGGGGTCTCCTTGTCCCTTCATATCACAGATCTGAGTGGGGGGAGGTGGGTGCTCCCCCAGGCAAAGCCCCTCTCAGTACACGGCCATCACCACCTGATACTGAAAGCCACAGAGAGGTGTTGAGGCATCGGCAAAGAGCCACCGCTCCGGCAGAGCCTCTGTGGCTCCGGAGGGAGGAACGAGCTGCCCTCTCCTCATAATCCCCCCGCAAGGTGGGTCCAGTCTCTGCCCTGGTGCCTGGGACCCTCTGTTCCCCTCGTTGCAGTGACAGCAGGGGATGGATGGGGACAAGCGGGCGCCGTGGGGCTGAGGGCTGTTTGCAGGAGGTGACGGACACGGGGGTGAGGCGTTACAGGGGAAAAGCAGGGGGGTTACTCCAGAGCCCCCCACTCCCCTCCGAACTGCACCAGGGCCATGGACACTGTCTCATAACACGCTATGGATTGTATTCCGGAGGGATGAGGGATGCTGAGGCTCTGGGAGAGGGTCTGGAGGACCAGGGGATGTCCTTGTGGGGATGCTGGTGGCTTTCTGTACCAGTTAGTGCTCCAGTGATGGTAGCACTGGCCTGAACTCCCTCCCTGCTCTGCACAGAGCTGGACATTTTCTCCCAACTGGGACTCAGCCTTCCGTCCTGCCTTTGGTTCGGCGCTTGAATCCTTCCTGTGTCCATCATAACACAGAGGGGACCCCGTGTCCCCGGGCACTGTGGGGCGGCCAATGGGGCAGCACGGGCAGCTCCAGCATCTGGGACCAGGGCCAGGACTGATGTGAAGCAGGGAGGAACCACCTCCCCAGGTTCCCCCCGCATCCCCCGCACGTGTCCATGCCCCGCGGAGCCGGCTCGGCCCCATCCATCTCCTGCTGTCAGCCAGGCTTGGCCGTGGGGCTGCTATCGAGCGCCAGATGAGGAGGTGTGAGAGAGGCAGAGCTGACAGCGGGCAGGAGGATGGAGGGGGCTCAGCCCCGCGCAGGATCAGACCTGCCAGGGCTCATCCACAGCTCCTGGACCTCCTGGGGGGAACTGGATGATCTTTAAGGGCCTTTCCAACCCGAGCCATTCCAGGATTCTCTGGCTGGTGTAGATGACTGCAGGTGGGTCTCCAGAACCAATTTTGAAGCAGATGATACAAAATGGCTTTTCAAAATGAACCTTTTTGGTCCTAAATGAGCAAATGGGAACCAGAAAAAACTTCAAAAAAAGGAAAACAGTGAGTCTGTGCCATGGGAAATAATTGCCCCAGACAGTAGGACAGGCTGGAGAGAGCTGTGGAGGTTGTGGTGGCCACTAAGATGAAGCAGGAGAAGAGCACTGGCAGATGGTCAGATGAATCCCTGCAATGAGTCTCTGACTCAGCTGAAATGGGGAAGTAAAAGCTGCTTGGGGGGGTGGTGAGGGGAGAAGAGGAACTGACCCTGTTTCACAGGGGATAGCGAACAGCCGGCATGGTGGGGGGCAAGAGGGAAGTGAGAAGGGAGAAAATGGCAATACTCATTTCTCAACCAGAAATACACGCATCTGTTAGGTCAGAGTGGGCAACTCGAGCAGCAGTTGGCTCTTTATTTATTTTATTTGTTACTTTTTAATTTTATCTTTATTTTTTTAAACCCTGATTGAGAAAAGAGGAAGCAAATTTTAGCAGGTCAAGTTATACTCTAGAATTGTCCAAGGCCGGGTTGGCCAGAGCTTGGAGCACCCTGCTCTAGTAAAATGTGTCCCTGCCCATGGCAGGGGCTGGAACTGGATGGTCTTTAATGTCCCTTCCAATCCAAACAATTCCAGGTTCTAGGATCTGCTCTAAGGAATGTGTAATACAAAATAAAATTGATAATTGCAAAGATAAAACAATAATTTCCTTAAATATGTCCATAACTTAATGTTTTCCCCCTCCCATATATAAAAAATAAAATATGTATTATATAAATAAAATTATGTATCATTAAAAGGCAATATAGAAAGAGAGAAAAATTTAAAAAATCTTTCAGACTCAAGTCTTTGACAAACCCCCTTGATTTTGTTTCACTCCTCCTGACACCCTTGTGTGCACGAGCAGCATCGCCCTGGCTCTGCAGACATCCATTCCTATGTGCCGTGGGGATCCTGTCCCTAAAACCCCAGAGAGAAGCCTCGGGATGGATCCCAAGGCCTCTGGGGAAGGCTCATTCAGTTTTCAGGTGCTTCAGAGACCCTTTGGCAACTGCTCATATGGGGAAGGTGTAAAACTTAAAATCTTCCAGCCATGTTAGAGGATGGAACAGGAAAAACTTCCTGGTTTTGGCAAGACTGATGGGGCTTGTGGACTTCAGCTCAAGGACCTGCGAGCATCTTGACTCAAGCTGCCATTAACTAGGGGGTGGAACTTTAATTGGTTTTGGGACAATTTTTTGCTGGATGGGGTCAGTCATAAATTGGATTAGGAGGAGGTGGTTTTCCCTTGAAGCTGCACATGGATGAACTTGCAATCAGGAATGCTGGTCTCATTTTAATTGACCCAAATTGATTGGAAATCACTTCAGTGGTGTCTGTTGTCAATTTAATGCAACACTAATTAACGTGGAAAATTAAGGCATGAGGTTCTTGTAGTTGTTATTGTATTTATTTGTCCCTAAATAAGAACCTCTCCCTCCCCCCATGCAAAATGTCATCCCTTCCAGGGATGGGGCATCCACAACTTCTCTGGCCCTGGTAGAGGTGTCCAAGGCCAGGTTGGACGAGTCTTGGAGCAAGTGGAAGGTGTCCTTGCCCATGGCAGGGGGTTGGAACAAGATCAGCTTTAGGATCCCTCCCAACCTAACCCATTCCAGGATTCCATAATTCTGTGTGTTGTATTCAGACACACCTGGCTCGTTTGATGCCTTCAAACCTCTTGATGATGTCCAAACTTCCTGCAGCATCTTCTCTCCAGCATGTCTCTTTCCACCCAGGCAAGGTTGATTTTCCACTCCAGCTGCAGTTTTCTGATTATTCCTGATTCCAGGTTTCAGGGCTTGAGTCATCTCGGCCCAGGACTCATCCTCTCTCCTTGTGGGCTTTGAATGAGTCACCACAGGTTCCCCTGATGGAGACAACAGTGTGTTTGGGGGCTTTGACTCATCTGATCTATTTTAAACATTTTTTTAATGGAAAAATGTCATGGATTTCTCCACTTGCTGCCTGGTGGTGAAGGTGGCGGAGTGACACAGTCACATGGGAAATGCGGGATTTATTCAGAGCAGGCACACTCTGAGCACAGGTTGAAGGGTCAATTTGAGCCTCAAGAGCTTAAATTCAGATCATAATCATCACCGGGAAGTGTAAAAATAATTTGCAGCAGGAGAGTTCCTGAAGGGTTTTCCCTTTATCCCAGTTTGCAGTTGGAACACTTCTCCAAATCATGGGATGTCTCCCAAACCCCAAATCTCTATTTCCTATGTCATTTCTTTTTAATTCCCTGTGATGCCAAGAGATTGGTTACATAATCCAAGAGATAAATTTGTAGATATATAATTNATAAGGTTTCCCTTACTTTTTGTCTTTTTCATATTTAGGGGCAGTCTAAAAGGCTCTCACTCAGAGGAATAGCATAAAATTATATATATATATATATATATATTACATATGTATACAGAAGGAGGAAATCAATCCTCAAGTATCCATTTAACTTTCTGAAACTAATTGAGTTTATTTAACAAATTGTGCTTGTTTATCAGTGCCGGTCTCCTCTTAAGGAGCTGCTTCCAATGTCACCAATTTCCGAACCATTCCAGGATTCTGTGTGACCATGCGTGGGTCTCATTTGGACATGGCACATCCTCTTTTGGGCTACCTTGAGAATGCTGATCCATCTAATTCTACCTCAGATATCACAGGATATGAAATCCTACTTCAGCTGCACCTGGGAGGAAAGAGGAGGCAACATCTTCCTCTCGGTATGTTTGCATTGGATATAGGGAAGAAATTCTTCCCTGGGAGGGTGCAGAGGCCCTGGCACAGGGTGCCCAGAGCAGCTGTGGCTGCCCCATCCCTGGCAGCGTCCAAGGCCGGGATGGATGGGGGCTGATCTTGGTGAGTCCTAGGACAACCCGCTGGAAGCTCCTCTACTGCCTTGCACATGGATCTTACGGAATTTGAGTAGGAAAGCAGGTGCCACAATGGAGATCCTTGCCCCAGGAGGACAAGGAGGAATATTCCACACAGAGCGCAGACCAAGCACCTGCCTCTCAGCAGGGATGAAATCTAATCCCTGCTTTTTAATTGAATTTATTTCCATTCTATGTCTCGGATCCTTCACACCAAGCAAAGATGGTTTGTTGAGTAAGAAAAACTGAGGCTGAACTTGGATGAATCAAGAAATCGAGGCCAGTTCTCTGACAGGGGCAGATTTCCAGGTCTGGGCAGGTGGATGCTGCCCTTGGGGGGGACTCAGCCCCCAAATCGCTCGATTTTCATTATCTGTAACATCTCCAGCACTGTCCCGGTGTCCCAGCCGCTGCTTCGCCTCCGGCATCTCCTCGTGGGTGATGAAAAGCAGCTCTAAATCCTCATTTATAGCACCAGGAGACCAGACACATCGCTCCTGGGACATTTGAAACAGGATGTCGGGTTCTGGGATGAAACTCAGCCCGTCAGACAAGGCTGATCCAATAATGATGATTTTTAGGTTTGGATCTGTTTGTCAGGAGCCTGCAGTGCCTACTTTTGGTTTACTCTCTGGTGTAACTCTGTCAAGCCATGATTAATGTTATCCAGGAGAAAAATCAATGTTGATTTATTCTATCTGTCACAGAGTGGGATTTTAGGAGCTGCTGATCTCTCCCTGGTGAGTGGCAAGACAGAGCCTGAATTTATCTTTTATCTCCAAACGTAGCATCACATCTAAAGCACAGTGAGGTGAGACAAAGCCCAGCTCTTATTCCTGGTGCTTTCACCTAGAACAGCTCTTCCTGAGACATGGGCAGCAGGTAGTTATTCCTCAAGTGCTCAGACTGGATTGGGAGCACTCAGAAGCCGAGCAATATTTTCATTTTTCCAGCAGTTACTGGGAAAATCGCGGACTCCCACGTACGAACGGTTGGAGGAGCACTAGGAAGAAGTCTTGCGACGCACTCACGGTCTCCCCCGGTGCGCTGTTTCCCCCTTCGGTGGCCCCGATGCCCGCCCGCTCCCCGGGGCTCCGGTGCCGCCGCGCTGCTGCCGCCGCCTGCGGGCGGGGCGCGGTGCTGCAGCCCGGCTGCCCGCGCATGCGCG
>VZTI01001582.1:260519-272969 GCA_013397865.1 Struthidea cinerea | reverse complement strand
GCTGTCCCAAAGGGAATGTGACAATGATGAAGACCTATCCCAGGGAGAAGGGGATAATGAGACAAGAACATCCCAAGGGGGAGAGAGCAATGACAAAGAGCTGTCCCAGGGGAAAATGACATCAGCTGTGACCTCTGGGACAACCCCTTGGGCCCAGTGAACAAGCGGCACTCTGTCACTGCTGCCCAGGAGGTGCCCGGCTGTCTCAGCTCTTTGTGCCCTGAGGCAGCAGCAGAGGCAGTCGCTGACGTGCCCAGCACAGCTCCTGCCACAGCCGGTGCCACGGGCTCGGAGCCAGCAGGTGCTGCCCTGGCCGGAGCTGCCGAGGCACAAGAGGAGGCCATGGCAGCTTCTCCTGCCTTTGGCGAGCAGGTGAGAGCTGCAGGGGCAGGGAGCCAGGCAGCTGCCCCGCACAGCCCCTGCAGCCAGGCCAGCCCTTCGCCCAGCTGGCCAGAAGCCCAGGGCCTCAGCGGGCAGCAGGTGGGGGCAGTGGCAGGGTCAGTCCTGCCAGTGCCAGAGACCGAGGAGGCGGCCTTGGCTAAGGAAGAGTGGAAAGACTCTCTCGACCAAGAGCTGGCCCAAGCTGGCAAAGCCCAAGTCCTGTCTCAAGGACAAGGTGACAGTGAGGAAGAACTGTCCCAAAGGGAAGCCAAGAGAGACCAAGACCAGTCCCAGGTGAAAGGGGACAGAGACCAAGGCCTGAGCAGTCCTGCAGAAGAGCAGGCACAGGCCTCGCTCAGGCACACGCAGGCCCATGGCCTCCACGGGCCGCAGGCTGTGCACCGGCAACGTCCCTCCCGCTTCAGGCGGGCGCTCCCGGCTCTGAGCAGGCTGTGCTGCTGTCCCTGCACGGGGGACGGCCTGAGGATTTGTGCCCCGCTGCCAGCACCAGGCCGGGCCCCAGACAGGCTGGCCGGCCCTCAGCCTGCTCAGCATCCCACGGCAGCAACAGAGATGGAGAGTCCCAGAGGACGGGAGGCCAGTGTGTGTGTCTCAAACAGCCACAGCTGGACAGCTGTGGAGTCAGCCAAGCACTCTGGGTAATAACAGACAAGAGCTGCCGGGAGTAACCCAGCACTGCTGGGAACAACTGGACATGACTAAAAGAAATTCTGACTGGAGAAGGGGGCCATGTGGAGGGAGGACAGCACTTTTCGGGGACAAACACCCTGCTACTAGTCCCCGGAAAGAAGCACCACGCAGGACAGCAAAAGAGCAGCAATAAAGCCAAGAAGTGAGCATGGACTGCAGGGCAGAATCAAGACCACTCAAAAGTCCCGACACCTCTGACCCATTTCCAGAAAGGTCTTAAAGACACACTGTGCATGGCAACAAATCTGCATAGAAAGCAAGAAACCTGTCTTCAGGGCAGGGAAACCCCTCCATGCAGAGGACCCCCCTCGAGCCTGGGCAGTGCTCTCAGGACCCTGGACATCCCATCATCTGGGTTAAGGCTTGAACCAGGAATGAGACCACCACCAGCTGGATTGACGCTGGAACCAGGAATGAGTTCCCATCAGTGGGATTGATGCTGGAACCAGGACTGCTGGTCTCTTGTACTCTCTCTCTTGTTTTTTCTCTTTCTTTCTCTCTTTCTTTCTCTCTCTCCCTCCCTTTAACTTATCTTTTCTTCTCTCCCTTCCCTTTCTCCCTACCCCTTTTCTCCCAAAGCCCCTGACAGGTGTATATAGGATAGCCCACGGACTAACACAGCCATAGACATGCCAGGTATGTAATTTACTAATAAAACCTGGTGAATTTTAGGAGACCCTGTGACTTTCGTCATTCCTTTTGATCACGAGCATTTACAAATCTTTGGTGTTTCCTTCTCCTTGAGGGTGGATTCACAAGAGGGTGACTTTTCTGTGGACACACTAATCAAACTTCTGTCTCAAACAGTTTTCCTCTGGTTGTTTTTGGGAATCTCCTGGAGGAGTTTGTCCCAGCTGGCTGGTATTGCCAGTTAACGTCCTGCAAGCTGCATTCCCCACTAAGGACAAGAGCACTTGATTTGGAAATGTCCCTTGCTCCCTTACAGAATCATTCATTGGTGGTGTCATCCTGGCTGTAAGCTCATCACTCATGGTGATGGTCTACCCCTCTAATTTAAACAACAATAATTTTGAATCAGGTATCAGACATTGTGCTGTTAGTCTATTTTTCTGGTATTTACCGATTTTTCCTTTTTCACCAATATTATAGTATTCCAATTCCAATGTATTAAAGTATTCCAATCAATTCTCCCAGTCACACAGTGTAAATCACTCTATATGTTTAATTATTTATCATGTAAATCAATGCAATGAAGAAGAGAATTTGGTAGAAAAGCTTTCCAGAATATTGATTATATATTTATGGTAGTAACATTCAGGCTCCACTGAGTTTGTGGAATGAAAATTTCCAGGAAACAGTGCATCACATTAATATAGGGAAGAAAAAGGGCAATATATTACTATTGATTTGTGGATCGTTGTTTTTCTTCATGAAAAAAACAAAGATGTGTCTTTTCTTGGTCCTATCCTCACTAAAAAGGAGTCTAAATCCATTGTCATCAGTGCATCGTGAGATCTGCTTGTGCTCTGCCCACTAACACAAGCTGAAGGTCTGAGCCCCTGTTCCACAGAACTCAAGAACCATCAAAAATAAATGGTTTGCAATCAGTTTACCAAATGAGAACAAGTTGTTAATTGGAAAAAAGAAAGAGATGGACAAAACAAGAAGGCCTAGCATTTCAGAAGGTTGGAGATGGATAGTGTAGGATCAGTGAATTCGTAAAGTACAAGAAAATTTAGCTGAATTTCAAACTGTGTGATGAGCTCAGTAATTATACAAAAATCACTTGCTGTACACCTCACAAGAAATCCATTAACTATGATCACTAAATGGAAACAAAGTTCAAAGGATGGATTAGCTAACGCATTTTTTCCAACATATATTTCTTTTCCTTATTTTGTTTTGTGGTTTGATTTTTACTGTTGAAGCAAAAGCCTATTTCCTAACATAAAATACATAAAGAAAGGTGAGAGTAGATAAAAGGGTCAGCAGTGGATATTCATCCTGTGGGCACATGTGTGTTTGTCTGTTTGGAATTCATGCTCAGTTTCTAACAGCTAAACCTGGGGACACAGAGCTAGAGCAGCCTCAGATCTTTTGGGCTGCCAGATTTGGCACCCTCTATCATAATATTGAATCATATTTCCACCCAAATGTTGAGATCATGTCTATGGTACAGCCAGCGGACACTTGTTCACTTAGGGCCTGCATTGTCCTGACCGGAGGTCACAGTGTACTGTCATGTAAGGAGTTCCATCAAAATCTAAATGTTTCACAGCAGTGAAATATTTCACACAGTCAGTCCCATCTTTGATGGGGCAGAAGAGTTGAAGCATCCTTTTTTAACACTGTCAAAATATTCATCAATGCTGTTGAAAATCCTATGAAGTTGGTTTCCATATCTTGTTAAAAAAATTACCTAATTACATTTTATTATAAAGATGTGTTTCAGCATATGCTACCTAACATGTTACAAGGTGCACTGAAGTACCATCTAATATCTCAAATACAGTGAAATACTTTCTAATAGTTCTGAATTACACATTTCAAACTTATTCCTTGGGAGGAAAATACCATTTTTCCATGTCAGAGGCTTAAGAGAATGGCCATACTCAGCTGAACGAAAGATTGTTGCAGTTTAATAGCCCCTTAGGGACAGTGGCTATAAGCAAATACCTACAACTAGATTGAGATGACTACACAACAATATCTCATTTCTCTGTTTGTTTAATAACTATCAATTCATTATTCGTTCCTCATCTAATCTTCCCAAGACAATAACATTTGGAAATTTGGACTTCCGAAAAGCAGTTAGGGATTGCTTTCATAAAGCTTTGGGGGATCATGGTGTCTTCTATCAGCCCTTCTGAGAAACATGAATTGAGGAACAGATCTGTGACATCAGTTCCACATTTCTTTCTTTTCCCTGAACTTTTCATTACCCAGGTCCTTCTGACATTTCCAGAGACTGAACATCTGTACCCTTTTTCCCTTTTTTTTGTAATATATTTTAGACATCGAAATGTACTGTGAGATGCACATAGATTTTTTTCCAGATGTTAATATGAGATACAAAGAAATTAGGGGACCTCTTATGTCACAAGTAAAATCTGTGGTACATCTTGGGATTCAGCACTGAATTCTCAAATCCCACATTACTGCCGGGCAAAAATTTCCTTACGGCTGGCAGTCTCAAATCTGTGTTATTGCAGGAAGATGGAATGTGGAAGGTGCAAGATGGCTTTTAACTCAAATGACTCTTTATCTCTGTTAAAATTAATCAAATTTTTCTTCAAGTATCCAGACAGCAATCAAACTGAATCAAGAGAAAAAAAAAAAAAAAAAAAAAAAGGAAAAGTCTTTTATTTGCTGGGGAATATAATATGGTCTAAAGTGGACTACCTACTAACTTATTCAGAAATGCTTTAAAATATTTAAAATCTATTTGGCTGATTCTGCCAGAGAGTCTGGGAATTCATTAGGCTATAAAGGTATTTGTGGTCTGCAGGGAAAAGTATAAAATGGATGGCCACCAGTACCTATGAATAACTTATTTGTCACATTTGAGTCATAACATTTCACAGCCTAATAAGGAAAGATGTGCAGTTTTATATGTTTAATTTACATATGTAAAACTGAATTGAGCATTTCTTTGCATACCCTAGTACCATAAATAGCAGTAGATTTGTGATAACAGCATTAGCTACAGCAGGTTCATGAATTACTATGTAATGTATCCCTGTACAATTTCAATACAGCCCATTTTTCTTCTCCCTCTTTGCTGCTGCGCTAAATTCTTTATCTGGAAGCTGGAGGCTAAATATAGCATTCGCTGTGCCTTGACCTGGGAGGGATGGATAGACTGAAGATGGCT
Source organism: Struthidea cinerea (assembly GCA_013397865.1). NCBI lineage: Eukaryota > Metazoa > Chordata > Aves > Passeriformes > Corcoracidae > Struthidea > Struthidea cinerea. Next base: position 268,042 of record VZTI01001582.1, on the reverse strand, counting down.
TTGAAGATTATATATCTATGATTGCATGAATATTCATGTTTGCCTCAAAAATAACGTATATTTGGTTATTCCAACAGAACTGTACTTTTTGTTAGCCCTGGGTCACTGCATAGGAAGGAAAGAAGTTCTCATAAGGTCAGAAGGAAAGAAGTCCTCATAGGGTCAGAAGGAAAGTATCAGGATTGATACTCTCTTGTCTTCTGCCCATCAGAGTTTCCCTGGCTTTTATAATCTTTTCCTAAGCACCCTCAACCATTCAGAGGACACAGGGGTTGAAAGGACATTTACACTTATATGACCTTCCTCCGCACCCAGGTGGTCATTAAGGTTAGGCAGGAGCTGGATGTGATGTTGCTTGCTCTGAGGGGTTAATTTCTTTTTTGAGTCCTGTATAAAGTTTCCAAAGAGGTCAGGAAATGAAATGTGAAATCCCTTGTCCTAGATCAGATCTCTAACCATTAGGCTAAGATTTTTCTATATCCTTTATCCAATACCAGTGGAAGAGCAGCAATCAGGAACTTCTCCCTGGAAGGATGAAGGTAGAAGCTTTAATCTCTTTAATCCCCTCTCATTTCTTTAAAAAAATATATATTTAAATCCATAACAGAGGATAGAACCTAGACTCAGGAAGCGGAGAGTGAATGAATTTATATCCACACCCATATTCAATGTTTCTCACTTGTTCTATCCAAGATATATTCCAAATGTCTGGTCATTGTGTTTTCTCCAGGTTTTTTTTTCTTTTTGTTCTTCTATTGAGGTACATTGCTCTCCCCCTGTCTTATATTGGTCACTTGTGCCACCAGATTTTGGATCCTGTGCCAGAGGCTTCCAGCTTAAGCCTGAGTCTGACTCTCTTCTGCCATTGTACGTATTCTATAGGCGGTGAAAATGACAGTGCATATGAATTTATCTTTCACTGTCAAGCGCCCACATTGCAGACAGCCTCATGGCACAGTGCGAGCAATTTTTTCAGGAAAATGTCTAGGAAAAATAGGAGAAAGCACAGAAAAGTTGGGAATTCAGTGGAAACTCAGATGTGCTTGTTCAATGCACTCTGAGGTAGCTATGTCCCTTTCTCAGGAATCACACCTTGAATTTAGCATTTTCAGAGAATAAAGTTGATTGAGAATTTGCAGTTAAAGCTTGTTTGAATTTCATAAAAGAATGGCCAGATTGATGTAGTTTTGGTGAACTGCTGGTGAGAACCAGGAAAGTTTTCAATCAGCCTTTCTGGAAATGTGTTTAGGAACCAGGATACACCTTGAGGAAGTTTTTACATGGGAATTAGTCAGGACTCCCAGTCACACCGGTGACCTGGCCCTCCATATCGCCAGACCTCATGAGAACTGGGAACCCGCTCTCCAGTGAATTCAGACTGGCCAGGCAGACAAGTAGCCCAGCAGTGTGAAATCTGTGATGTCCCTGGGACAGGGCTGCCCAAAGAGATGGTCCTGACAGCTTTTACTGAATACTGTGAGAAATCATGTCAATTTTAGACATTTTCTGCTGATTCCTAGGAAGCAGGTGTGACTTCTCTAGTAAAAAGGCCTGATGTTTCTTATCTGATTCTTACTTTTTCAGTCCATTTGGGATTTTTTTAGGAATATTGAGGGATGGTAATTTTCTTCCAAGAAAAATTTGCAGATCTGAACTTCTGTAACATTTTATTTACTTCCTTTCTTCCCAGTGTTCCTGTTCTTCAAACAAAGAAATCTGGAGTTGAGACTTGCTTTTGTAACGTCAGGCATGATTTTTGCTGGACTTTTTGCAAAGACTTGGTTTTTACCATTTTATAATGCACTCTGATATCAGTTAGTAGTCTTCACTAAAGAACTAGAGAAGCTCCAATAGAGGCTGTGGGTTTATATGGAGAAAAAATATTCAAACAGATCCTAGTTAAAACTACCAGAGATTTATAAAAGAAAATAAAATGGACCTTGTACTTAATGGTTTAATCCAAATCCTTTGGGATTTCAATGAGACCTCCATGGGGAGATATTACACATCTGCTGAATGGGGATAGGAGGATTTACTCATTCTTCTGCAACATCTGGTTCTTGCACACATCAGGGAAGATGACAGTTCATGGGTCTGATCCAGTACAGCAATTCCACTGCTACACAAAATCTGGACAATTATATTAATTCCTTCTTTTCCAAAGCACTCTTTCTCAATTTATATATTAAAACATGAAAGAACAGTGATTGCAACATTCTTAAATGTCAACTGATAACAAGAACACCTATTAAACAGTAATATGAAGATCCATATCTAATTAATCTGCCAATTATGATGAAAAAATAACATAAACAATTAAGTTTTAATTATGTTTATTAAAATACTTTAAGTGCAATCTACTTGAAAAAGATGATTAGGCTTTAACTGCAATATTTCAAAGAAGCTACAAGTTACTAACCAACCCACTTCCAAAGTGTCAATTAGCGCAGTTTAACTACTTTCTTATTGGTATTCAAATGGTGTTTGAAATGCCAGCAAAACACTTTAACACATCTAGATGCATGATAGGTTAATAAAATGGTAACAGATTGCTTTCCAATGTATAATTTTGAATTAATGACATTATATCTAAGCTTTCTTCAACAGTAGCGTCTATTTTTAATTACATTACAAAAGAAAACTTGCAATATTAAGTCTATAATGAAAATCTTAATTGAGTCAGGAAGTCATAACAATAAAAAGGTTGTTGAAAAGTGCATTTATTTTATTATCCGTTATTCCCTATGTTCCCTTCAAAACAGAAATAATATGCATATTATTAATGAAATTCTAAACCCGTATTATTTAGACTTAATGGGACCCTCTACATTGAATTAAATTAAAGAAGGATCAAGCCATATCTATACTGTCTTTGTTTCCTAAATAAGCATTCAGTTCATAATTTTCCGGGCCACAGGAATCCTTAATTTAAGGAACAAATGACATTAACATAGAACAAAATTGCCTGGGTTTGCAAATCCTGATTTTTAAGTTTGCGTGTCCAGCTAAGGACAAAACAAGACCTGCCTGTGGGAGATACAGGTATGAGATCCTCCTGTTCGTAGCCCGAATAAGATCTTTGGGAGACATCATGGAGTTATCATACCCTTCTTGGGCCATTATCCATCTTACCTAAACAAATTGTCGCTTTAAGAGTAACACCAGGATTAATGTTCTGTCTCAACAGCTGTAGCATGGGAAGAAGGTTTTGGTGCTGATGTGTGGATGCTGAAAAGCTTTCAGCATAGAAATTTTCCAGCTTTCTGCAGCATTCTGTGAGTGCCGCTTTTCTCACGCAAGCTGTGGAAAACAGGGATACGGTTTTGTAAACGAATTCTCTCTATCTGCACCTGCAAGTTGTTATGTAGTATTGTTATGATATTGACTAAAGAAATATTTTGAAATAGGTGCTGTAGGTTTCAGCCAACCAGCCTGGGAGGTGGATTGTTAAAGGACCAATGACCTTATGTCATTTAAGATTACTAAGATATAAAACAAGTCTGTATATTATTAAATAAATCCATTCCATTTACTTCCTGAACTTGAACTTTTGTGTCGTGATTTCTCTCCGGCCGTGGTACAACAGCGACACTGATGTCCACACTGGATTTGCCAAGCATGGACAAGAACTTTGAAGGCATTCCACGGGAACCATAAGAACCACTTGTGCAAACTGCTTGTGTATCAATCCTTTGTCCCCAGAACACCTGTGTTCTTTAAAGAGTGGAAAGTATACAATGGGAATAGAGATTTCTCACAGCACTTTATCTTTTTGTTCTATCTGTGCTTAAAGGTCTCATAAGGTTTAATCTTTATGCCTTTTTTTTCTTTCTTCTTCTCTTTTCCCTCTAATTCTAGTTCCTGTACCTGATCTCAAATGGCAAAATATTCACCCGAGTGACCTACGTATTGGATAAATTAAGCAATATCACATAAGAACCTGGGTACACTATTCTGTGTGATTACGGGTCATTGTGCAATGGCTTTTACAAATCAAGGAACAGCACAGTGATTTCTATAATTTCTATAATCCTGGAATGCACTTCCGGGTGTGTCCGAGGGTTTAGAACTCTGGACACTACAGAAATTAATTTCTGACTGCTTCCTAATGAGAAATATAATTGTCACCATTCCCTTGGAAAAGACAAGGATACAGAATTCCTTTTAAACAGTTTCACAATTTGTGGGATTTTGTTTTTGTAATTTTGTGTGTATTGGAAGGCATAAAGCTGCATACCTGGCCAATGTTGTAATTTCCCATTTCCCCCTTTCTGAAACAAAAGTTGTTAACAATTCAGTAATATTTGAATTAATAAAATAAGAAGTTGACAAAGGAGATTTGCTTTTATTATGTGTATTTTTTTAAAGTTGAATGAGGCTATTCTGTTATCCAGAACAGGACAATCACAGTCAGTATAGGTCTCTCAGAATTTTCTAACTTCTCCACTGTCACATCTACGTATTGTGCTTTCAATTAGCCCTCAACAAAGTTTTAAATAGTGCTCTGGCAGTATGTAATACTGGACTCATTTGGTGCTTGGTAAGTGAACATGTTCTGGATCTTTCTCTGCTCCTGTTCTGTGTTTCTATATGTCCATATATTGTGAAAACTTGACCGAGCCTTTCTGAGGTGAACCTACCTTATACTGATAAGATATTGAAGCAAGCAAGGAAGGATATGTGACTAACTCAAACTGCCTGAAATGCACATCTCTGATCAGATTATTCCCTCTTCACTGATTTCTAATTTCCATTGTAATTTTTCCATCTTTAGAAGGTACTCTGTAGTTATAGCAAACACCAAAAACTCTGGGAAATATCATCCTCCCAAATGCAAATGTTTTAACATAATGTATATAATGTAACACGATTGTTTATATATCCAGAGTGAGGAGAGATGAAGAGCTGAATTTATTACTGACCAAAACTTCCATCAGAACACATTTTCCTGGATCTCCTGAGATTCACTCTTTGAGTTCTGGATGGCCTTGGCCAATCTTTATTTAGAATTCAAATGCTGATGAGGCTTGTGATCCAAAGTAGATGAACTCTTATAAAGCAAATACACTTCTTTTAATATTCTCTGCAGTTCTGAAATCAGCAATTTGAAGTGAATTGAAATCTATTTGGATTGCATAAAATATTTTAAAAAATAAACCTTTCTGATATAGCGAATCTTGATTCCAGCAGATTCCCCATGGCCACGTATTATGCTACTGGGTGAGGAATAAAATATTTTTATCATATCACAATTGAATCATTTTTATTTATTTAACTGAGGAAATGAATGATGCACTAATTTTAGCATGTTAATAAAAATACAGTGCATCACATTCTAATCACAATCTAGCACAAATGTTGCTGCAGTAGCAATAGAGGTTATCTCGCTTATTTGTTCTTTAAGCAACTTTTAAAATAAATATTTTAGACATTAATCAGCCTCAATTTTCTTTCAAAAGTACTGTTTTCTCCTGTATATGCCATTTTTAATAGGCTGTCTTTATGAACAGAAATTCACAAGGGTCTCCGGTGTTACATTAAGATACAGCCTGGGAGAACCTCTGCTTGCTTATTTGCTGTTCTCATTTAGTGAAAAAACCCCACCCTTCATTTCTGTAATACAATTAGTAGTTTTAGGCCATGCTGTTAAAACGTGCTGTAGATTGATAATGCTCCAATATTTAGATTTTAGCCTCGGTGTATATCAGCATGTAGTAACCGGATATTATTTTAATCAGACAGCATGTCCCCTGATCCGATTCATATTTTAATAATACAGAATTCATCTACAGGACAAATGAATATGAGATTAACTGAAGAACAAAAAGATAAATAAAACAATAATAAAACACAGAGGTACAGACGTTATTTAAATTGCACTATTAAGTTCATAAATCTGTAGATTTGATTCTTGTTTCATCCAACTTTTTCCCCTTTTGATTTCTTGCTGGTTATGTGATTTGTATAATTTTTCTCTCACTGGGATGCAAATCGTGACTCATCTAGAAAAACAAGAGAAAACCAGTAGGATTCAACTCACAGATTATAACACTGCTGTGGATGCTGAAGGCTTGGTCGCGGGGAGATTTTTCAGCTTTCTGCCAGCATCTGTGTGAAAGTCTTTGCTTTTGCACTGATGCTGGCCGAAAACAGTTGGAGGTTTTTGTAAACCAACCCCTTTATCTTGCAGTTGCAAGATTGTTATACAGTATTGTTGTGATACTGACTGAAGAAATATTTTGAAATGGGTGTTGTAGGGTTTAGCCAATCGTTCTGGGAGGTGGATGGTCAGGGACCAATAACCTTATGCCATTCAAGCGAACTAAGATATATAAATGAGTCTGTAAATTAGTAAATAATTCCATTTCTTCCTGGATCGAGCCTATGTCGTTTCTTGCCGTCCCCAGTGCAACAGCGACACACTGCAATATAGGGGAGTGATAACAAAACTCTACATTTGTGGTGTGACGGTGAACTTATTCTTCTGTGTAAAGGAAGTGAGAAAGACTGGAGTTTATGCAGCACCAAAAGCAGTCTGGGTTACACATCAGGAAAAGCTTTTCCTCTGCAGAAAATAGAGTGGATTAGAACATTATAGGAATTTCTGCGACTTGTAACTCTATGTTTCTAAGAACAACTTAGACAAATGCTCATCATGAACTTTTATGATTAATCCTTTCTCTTTGCCTGAGTGTAGTCAGCATAAATGACCTCTTGAAATTCCATCCTGACACACTTTCTGTGATACATCATTTAAAAAAATATTTTGCAAGATACTGATATGAATATAGTAGGCATATATAAGACCTGGTGAAAAAAATAAATACATGTATTTAAAGTATCATCATCCAGGAGTCTGCATCTGAAACAAAGATGTTTCAAATGCAGAAGAGGAAAAAATAATCAAGAAGGGAATTCCTTCCCTTGTATCAGTGCCTCAGACAGGAAACCAGGACAGGTGACTCAAAAAAAACGGGTCAGATGGGCTGGAAATAGTGATTCATCTTTCAGTTACTTAACAATCTATAAAAATTAGTGTCAGAAGGATATCAGGCTGTGAAATAAACTTAACCTAAGAAACCATAATTATGAGAGACGTCAATCATAAGAGTGATAATCATGAATGAATTATAAGATCCATGGAGGCAGCTTTTTGTATGGGCAGAAAGAGAGTTTTGGGAAAATGCCTAAACAGTTAGTCAAGCCAATTTTCAATTTGAAATTTCAAGTGACAGAAGATAGTAGTGGGTGAAGGAGAAGGGGTGGTACGATGGATGGGGATATATATATAGATATATATATATATGTGCACATACATTCATTATCTCTGTTATCCGTGATAGTGCTCTCACATAGTGCCACAGAAAATGCATTTCTCCAGTTCCTCAGCTATTTCCAGCTCTACTTGAGTCTTCCCCACTCCATACCTTCTAGACAGCACTTTGAGGCTGTTTAGGACAATGACCAGCCAAATTTTGTATAAAATATTTTATATATTTTATATATACATATATATATATATA
>VZTI01001582.1:150100-260376 GCA_013397865.1 Struthidea cinerea | reverse complement strand
TATACACATTTTCCACTGGTCAGACATTGCTGGCACCTCAAGATCAGAGAGACTTCTGCGTTTCTAGAGCCAACTCCTGGTCTAACGACCACCCAAACACCCAAACAAGGGCTTCTGAGGAAGCAGAAGCAAGTGTTTGTGTTCCTTTGTCTTATTACTTTTTATTCTTTTCTCCTGATGGATCACAAATAGATAAGTAACTGCAGTTGAGAGGCTGTTTACCTGCAACTGGGGAAGAAGATGGGGAACAAATTACTAAAAAAAACCAAGACAAAACAAAAAAACAGAGGAAAAATTTATAATCTCATTTACTCTTATGAATAAAACCAATGAGTAAAATCTATTTCTCTTTACTATTGAAAATGTAATTTTCTTCTGCTTTTGATAAGTATAAAATAGTTATTTGCTTTCCCTTTACTTTTTGAACCCTCGAACTATCATCTTATTCTTTTCTTTTCCCTTTCATTTTTACCATTTTTAGAAATGGATAATTAAAGCTGATTTCGAGATTTTAATCAACTTTCAATTTATTCAAGTAAAAATTTTTGATTAAAATATTTCATTCACGGCCATGCTGTTTTATAAACAGAAAGATTTGATACGACAACCTTAGGATTTACTGCAGATTAGCTTCAACCCAAAATTCCATATTGTCAGTGAGATATAAAGTCTCCGCTGCACTAAAATATCAGCTCAGCTGGAGTAGGTTGTAGTATTCTTATTGACTTCATAGGTACCTCTTGAACAATGTATGGTGACAATGATGACAACCCAAATCTCAGACTTGGAAGTAAATTGCCTTAATCCATATTAAAGTGTTAATTATTTGATTTCTGAAGATGGCAATTAAGTACAGCTTCGAGGATTTCTGTGTCAGCTGCAGATAAACATTCTTCAAAGGTTCACCACAACTCATCAGAAAAAATCTCCTTGGTAATACTGAATGCTCTGTTGCAGAACAGAGGTGTCTCACCATTATAAATCAATATATAAAATGAAATTAAATAGGGTGTGTGTCTTTGAAAATAAGGCATTTTAAAAGCAAAAAAAAAAACCCACAACCTTTGTAGGTGAAATCTAAAACTCAAAACATTCAAAGAAAAAAAGGATTGAATTGAGTGTTTCAAAACTTTTTAATCAATACAAATCTCTGCACTCTTCCTAATACACTGATTAGCATTTAAGCTTTTCATGCAATGATCTCAATAATGACATTTCTTCGTGTCAAATAATCTGCCCAATAGTACTTCAAGAAGAAAACACCACATTCCACTCCATTATGAAAGTTTTAAAATATTGATTAATTTTGTTCAGGAGGTTGAGGAGAAAAATTAAAGTACAGACAATTTATTAGGAAAGTACAATAAGAAATTGAATGAATTTTACTAACTACTAGATACTACTACCTACAAAAAAGATATAAGGAAAAAAAGCCTTGGCTTTATGACTTTTTTCAGTATAAGTAAATCTCTGAATAATCCTGTAATGAAATTATGCAAGAATACCAAATGAAGACATATAGTAAAACTATCTTGAATATGATGCTGGAACAATTTGGTGTCTGACGTGTGTATTCATCTAGCTATTAAACTTTTGATTTTCAGAGAACAACAGCAATTAGAAGTAAAATACACCTTAAGAAATTATCTAGCCTTTTGTCTTCCTCCGAGGACAGCACCTCAAGGATTCCTCACTGATGGCTTATACTTGATGTTGTTGTACGTGACTACGTTATCATAGAATATCAAAGGATTATCAGCCCTTCTCTCTCTGTCTCTCTCCACCCCTGCACTTTTATTGCAACAGATATTGTGGGGTATTAGGTAGTGCAGACCCTGTGGGACAAATAAAACAGGAACACAGAGGTGAAGATACAGGGCTAAAGGAGGGCTGCATGTGTGTGATTCTGATCATGGAAGAGATTCTCAGCAGCTGTGGGTCGTGAGAGAGGATTCCAACATGTACTGTGATTTCCACCTTAATTTCAGGCTGTTGGATGAAAATGAGAACCTTTAATCACATTTAGCAACTGAAAATTTAAGCAGAAATCCACCAACATAAAAATTCCTTTTGAAATCTGAGCACCCAGCTTTTTACTCTCTTATATGAAAGTTTAATTTCAAGTACATTGATTCAAATGTAATATTTTCAAAAGGAGAAAAGGAGAAAAATTAACTGCATCCCCCAAGGCACACTCAGTAGTTAATTCAACAACAAAGCCATCCAGCATGAGTGATCAAGCGATGAGTTATCTCGTCAAAACCCACAGTACAAGGAGATTATTCCAGTCTTTAATTAGAACAGTAATGAAGAAGTCAAGCCAACAAAATATTTAACTCATCCCATTTAATCAGTTCCTTGGAATTAAACTAAAATCTCACTTTCAGTCTGGCAGTTTAAGACATACAAAGGCATCAACTGTCCAAAGAAATATGTATATTTAATTTACCAGTCAAGAACGATAGCAGTTTTACAAATCTTCATTTGTACTGTTTCATCTCCTTTCTCCTGTTTGTGAGGTTCTTGTGGGTGGTAGGATCAGGTTTTTAAAGTATCATTCTTCATAGTCCTACATTTTGCATGTCAGATGTTGGAAAAGGTTTGTGTCTATCACCTGCCTCTTCCTCATCTGTCCCTTGAGGCCTGAGGTGCATCAGTTGGGAAGAGAATAGATGGTGTAGGCAGAAATGTTTGGCTCAGCAGATCTGGATCAGCCCCTGCTTTGCCATTTGGCCACCCTTTGACAAATCTTTCAGCTGCCACTGTGTCAGGTCAACAGCCATAAAACAGGGATAATGTTCAGGGTTTTGCCCCAGATCAAATAGGAGCAAGATCTTAGAACAGGTCTCACACTACCTGTCCTGAAACTCATCAAAAGGTGAATATTTTCAAATAAAATCCGAAGGCAACCCAAGAGTTCTGAGACTGATGTGCCAGCCTTCATACACAGGTATGAGTAATAATAACATCACAGTAAAAGTCTACGTGCTATGCAACTTGCCTGGCAAGCTGTGTAGGGAGTTTGGAAGGATCTGGGTGTGACTGAGGTGGTTAAACCTCTCTGTGTATTAAATCTGTGGGGATTTACCCCGAATTACATATACTGTTTTATGAGCAAGTATGGACACAGTCTGAGGGTTTGGGCTCAAGCACTGATCTGTGATTATCTAATTCACCAGCTTTTAGCACAGTCCATACCCTGGGTTATAGTAGGCACCAGTGAGCACTTTCTGGGATAATAGGGAAGCATCAGTGGACTGTGATCCCCAAAAAACCCAACATGCTTACTATTACCATGTATTTGAAGGAAAACCTAAATCACTCTGCATGTAAATTGAGTTTATGCCACAGGCTTCAGGGGAAGAGCAAGGACCTTGAGGTGATTAATTTTCCTGTGTTCATTTTTTAAATGAGTTTATACTGAATTATCTGTATTGATCAGGAGACTTTTCTTACCTGATGATTAAAAGGCAGTAAATTCTCATGTTTGCATACTGTCCCTCCACTTTTCTCTATATTTTTGCATTTGTGGCATGTTTCAGAACTGATCCCAAATCTCAAACCAGCCCCTGGAACTAAGAGACCATAAATTGTTGGTTAGCCTTGAGGTTCTCAGATGGCAGACTCTATATGAGGGCAAATCCTCACCACTGTGTTTTCCTTCTAATGTGGTGTGTCCTGCCAAGCTCTCTGATACGATGGATCAAGTTCCCTGCATCACTGAAGCGCCACAAACTTACATGCCTACACTAAATTTGCTCCACCATAAAATATTTTACTTTTAATACAGGAATGAGGTTGTTACTAGTGCTACGTTAAGTGAAACTGAATTGGATCAGGTAAAAAAGTAGGTTGTGAATAATAGAAAAACTTTCTTTTAGTAGTTGTTGGATTTAAAAAAAAAGCGCAGCGTGAACAGTATCTGACCTGGTGACTTGCATTGGAATGGGAAGAATCATCTCTTTGGGCAAATGAAAAAGGAAAAAAAAAATCTAACAAAAAAGGACAGTTTTAGAAGAAAAAGTTAAGAAATGAAGAACTAGGACAGTCAGTGGCTCTGCCTCAGCTGAAGTATGGTCTCTAATGACTCCAGTGACACATAATCAATTTATGAGCTTTGTTGTATTACATTCGCAGACAATGCAGATGTCATCATTTCCATGTCCCCCGAGAATGGGAAGTATTATATTATATTCACTCAAGAGTGCAAATGACAGCAAAATTTGGCTACCCTAATTCACACGAAATTAATTTCTGCATATTTCTACTCAGATATTTTGCCTACCCAATAGTTGTCTCTCATAATGACTTTTTTTTTGCAATCTTGAGAAGCCTGCTGAAATACCGATGTGATCAGAACTGCAAAATCAGATTTTGGAGCCTTTCAAATTCTGTTTCTTCTGATTGACTTTCAGTGGTCCATGCCAGCTCTCAGCCTAAAATTCTTAACACTCTCAGGGATTTGTAAACAGGGATTTGCTTTTTCACAGCCCAAATCTCCCTCCATAACTGAGAGTCAGCTATTTTATGCTTACCCCAATAATGCCTCTACTGATTTCAATTAAATTCAGAATATACTGGAATAGGAGAGAGTGCACATTCTGCTTTGTCACAGAGAAGCCCAGGCATAAATCAGTAATTAGAGAACTATTAAGCATTTGATGTTGTATTTTCATATTTAGTGAAAACCCGTATTTTTAAAGAATTACAGGAAGCTGTAGGTTTCAATTTTTTCATCAGCCAAGATGTCCAAGTATCATTTTCACAGATAATGGAGTGTAAGTGTCTAAATTCCTGATCAATACTCCCCTGACACTCATTTCTATTCCTGATCAGTCACATGTTGTTAACTGTCTCTTTCCTTAACAGAATTTATAGTAAGAGATTAGGATTTATCTGGTATTAAAGGATAAATAAACCTTTGTCAGGAACAGCTGATGGTAAATAATGTACAACTATCTGTGGATTACTGAGACAGCAGAAGCTGTCTTCAGGCCTTTCAGATCTTCTGTAAATATTAAGGTTGAACTACACTGAGAGAGGAATAGGAAACTTAATCATGAAGAATTCAGCATTTATTATTTTGGCAACTATTTCTACAATACATAAAATGCATATTAAATACTTATACGTATATAATTATACCTATAAAATTAGTACTGCTTCATATGGTATAATTTGCATTATAATATTGCTTAATAATGATAAACACTATAAACCAGGTTGGGGAAAAGCCTTACATGTGTTTCAAAAGCAGAGAGATTTGGATGACTTGGACTTGAATATTTGTGCATATGTTGTTTGGGGAGCAGGGGTTGTGATTACCCTCAAATTATATAGAATTCTGATGAATGCTAAAAATCTAATTATGAATGATTAATATTCGAGCAGGAGGTAACTTATACTTCCCAGATAAACAATTACTGACTTTTCTGTGGCAGAGGGCTAGGACCAAGAGGAAGGAATTCTCGGTTTAATAACATCTTAAAAATTACCATCATTTACAAGTCATTACATACCTGCAGAAAGTAATAAACAGTACTGGAAAAGATGTTTGCATCCAAGCATCTTAAGAATATTGCTCTTCCATTCAAGACAAAAGTTTAATTTACAGACTCTAGAAATCTTGTAACATTTCATAGTTCTCTTTCCTGGTTCCCATTGAGGAAATTGAGTTCCAAATTCTCACTCTTAATGCAGGTGTAAAAGAAAAACAGTCTCTTACTTTTTGAGCAGATGGGAACCTAAGACTAACCTCAATTTCTAGTACACTTATCAACTTCTCACACTTGATAGAAATTTGCAGTATCACAAAATCAGTATCTGGTTAAAACCACCGTTTGACTGAATAATGGTAAATGAATTTGGCTGACGTGTTTTGTGCAATGGCAATATGGCAGAGGTCTGGCTCAAGGCGCCACTTTTAAGTGTACAAGCTGTCCAGGAGGAACCACTGTGGTGCAATATGGGCTTAATCTCACTGTAAGTGATGGTGAAGAAGAAACATACTACACTCAAGCCCCGGTGTCAAGTCAGTGGCATTAATGAGATTTACTGATACACAAATCAAAATTCCAGAAAAGGGAAAGACTATTGCACAGATCAGCCAGTGCAAGACATGGCTCCTCAGTTGGAACTAAGTATTCTGAAGCATTAAACCAGGTAGGCGTTTGACTTTTTGCAAGCCCCAGAACAAAGCACCTCTTGGAAGGCGCTCTCTGAGCACAGGCCTCTGGCCACCGTGATGCTTGTGATCCACAGGTGAGCTCAGGGTTCTCTTGTCTTCAGAGGAGTCTCGTTGAACTCTGACTTAGCAAAGTCAAGAGGTGGAAGTCAGCCTCTTCATTTTGAAAAATTGGCCCCATGGGTTTTTATTCGTATTTTAAGATCTACACAACTGTTTGAAGAAAGAAGAGGTGAGAAGGGCAGAAAACCTTCTTTTTTCTAAAGGGTTCTTGTACTTATATCCAAGACTACAATAGAAAAGATGAGAGATGGGATGCCCCTGACTGATAAAGCTCTTCCTTTCCTTTAGATGTCTTCCAAGTTATGTAAAAACGAGACCCACCAATTCTTAATTCTTTGGGACACCTTTTGAACCTGTGGTTTTCAGATCATGAACTCTTAAACAAGAAGTGTTACAACTAGGCTGAAAATTATATTTTGGTGATGTCTCACTATCCTCCCTTTACCATGACTGATAATATGAATATATTTCTATTCTCTTCCTGTTCTTGAAACTATCTTTTCAGGGGTTTTTTTGGGTTTATTTTTTAGTTAACACGGAATATTTAAATGTCTTGTTTTCTCCAGTTACTTATCCTCTTTTATGGACCTGCTTATAAATGTCACATGATGAATAGCCAACACCTAGGAGCTTGCTTGCAATTTCCTCTCAGGATCCTCCAATCAATGCTACAACAAGCCAATCACAGTGACTGCCTCTGATATCCCTATTTACTGTTTTTCCTGAGAGTGAGAAGGAAAGTCCCATTTCTGTGGTGGAGAAACCCCATCACACCCCCTGTGACCTGGAGACGTACCCTCAGTTACCATCTAAACCTGTCCACTGTGAGAGTGCCTTTCTTAAAAGCATTCATTTCTCCATCTTTCACTGGGATAGAAAATATGTACATAGGTCAGCTGGGAGTCAGTTTCCAATCACACTTTTTGTCCTGCCTGTTTGTTCATTTTTGTTAGAATGGACCTGTGTGCTGAAGGAATCTCATAGGGCTTGGTACAAGATATTCTACCTAAAGTCTTTTTATTGAAATCCATAGCAATGGATATAGGTGCCTATAGGGAAAAAGAAACTATTACTTCAGACTTTTTGGATGTAGCCTTTACCCTCATACATTTTTGCAGGGATTTATGGGTCTCAGATTTTAAATAGTAATGAATAGACTTTGTTTTTTGTAATCAGACTTCCTTATTTTAAAAGACAGAAACTATAAATTCTATTTTACATATGTAGAGGACATGATTCCTTTCTCTAGAGACAAAATATATGTGTATATTTAATGGGAGAATGGAGAGAAGGGTCAGAAAAAGAATAAGGTGACATGATCCATGGATGTAGAGAATGAAATGAGATTCTATTGAAACTTAACAAGTGAAAATGCCAAGTTGCACTTGACTTTCCAGAATGCTAAATTGCAATCTTAGAATCAAGTTTCTTAAATTCCCAGTCTCCTTCACAAGCTGGTTTCCCTTCATGGATTGTTGACCCTGGATACATTATTTCTGGGGCAGTTTGCTGTGAAAATACCAATTACAAGCTGTTGTTGGACTTCTCTGTTGGAAATATGAAATTTTTAGTGGAAAATGCTTACTTTAAGGTGGTTGAATGAACCATCAGATTTCCTTTACAAAAATGAACTGCCCAGCCTAATACTGAAGGACTTCTTGAAAGGAAGCCTCCTAGGACTGACATTTCATATGTCAGCCTCAATTTAGGCAATAAGCTTTATCCAGGCCACAGCCAGGAGAACATCTTGTCTATTTTACACTTTCATGATGATATTATCTTCATTACTCATCTAACTGCGGCTGTTGTTGTTTGGACTGACTTAGAATTTTATTTCATAAAACAGGGTATGATCTGTCCAACAGGTTTTACCTTTATCCACATGTGGGAGAATCAATACACATTCCAGCCAAACTCTCCAGGCAACAATGGCAGGTTGCAGTCATAAAGGTGGGAAATGGGATTGCTTCCCATAACTGCAAATTAGTACATTTTGCAGTAGATACGAGATTTTACATAATAATTTGTAAAAGCCTCTGGATATTGAGAAACCCAAAGGAGCAAATTTTGGAACCACATTGCAGACGTCTTGTGCACTTCCCTGGTTTAATGGAATCAGGATTTCACCTGTTCTGAACAAAGCTGGTTTTAACTTAGCTGCAAAACAAGGCCGAGTTCTCATCACTCTGGCATAACAAAGTGCCAATGAGATTTAAGTTCTTATTCCATTTTCCTTGTTAGAGATGTTCAATTTTATGTATGCTTCACTAATTAAATGTTTCTCAAACTACTTAACAGATTTATTCATGCCATTCATGCAACTGAATGTTGTTTTTGTTTCTTTTAAGAAGTGCTGAAACTAAGAACAATGCTCAGATAATCCTGCTGGTCTTCAAATCAGCATATTTAATATATATAATTTTATCATCCTCATGGTGAAATTGGTGGACAGAGATCAACTAAATCAGAAGAAGAAACCTAAACCCCTCAAACATTCATTTAAAATGTGTTTTCTCAGCATTCCTACAGGACTTTGGTCAAGTGTCTTCTTGTTTTGTTTTATATTTTAAATGAAAACTATTATAATTTTGAATAAGAAAATGTGGCTACAGTGTTTTCTAAATGAAATGTTGCATTTGAAGTAGTGGCTCATTATGCAGCAAAAAAGTCCTAAGGCTGGGAAGGAATGTTAGTGGTGTATTTGAATTTGCATTTTTGCTTAAAGCCTGAATAAGAAATACTTTCTCTGCTTTTCTAAAAGAGGTAGAGTGAAGGTAATGACTTGCACTTGAATAAAAAGTATGTACAATAGCTAAAGAACTAGTTTAATATTAAACTTTCGGTGCAATTTATTACTTAGGCCTGAATCCAGAGTTAAGACTTTGGTCCCTAAAAGCTGTGAATTGGAGCATCAAACTCTTGAGTGCCTGGCCCTCACAATGAAACCCAGGATGTTCTCTTAGACATTCAGGTTTTTCACACAGTGTTTTAAAAGACTTGAGCTAGGGGTTATGGAATTGCAACCCAGCCAGCACAACCTCATGAGGAGCTAAGCAACAGGGAATACACAGGGGAGGGTAGGTGTGTAAATTTCCTTTTACTTGCAAAAACAGATTATTATTATTTTCTGTCTTTCACAAACCTCCCCTCACTCTCCTGGTTTAACAAGAGCTGCACACAGCAGCCTGCCCTATACTAGTACTGCCTTTTTTGGTGGACAGCTCATAGCTCAAGAACTGCAGGTATCTCGAAAGCTTTCACTAATTCTGCACATATCAGGACATGAAAGGTTAGTAAGGTTTTCTGTCAGAGCTTCCCAGTCATTTCTGGCTTAGGTGAGTATTAATTACTGCAGACCCCGTGTCATTTTTGGTCCTGAATTTTCATGGTTTAGCTCTTTCAGCTGCAGATAAAACTATTTTATAATAGCACTTAATGAAGAGTTCCTGATTCAAACACAGAATTAAGAGAGTTGTAAGACTACCACAGCTTTTTAATTAAGAGGAAAAAACTTATACCAGCTGTGAGCTACGGGTGTAATGTTGGCTTTTGGTTGTGCCCATGTTAGAACAGTACTGAGCCATGCTGGATCAGTCTGGAGATTCACAGTTGGGTTGCTTTGGGAGGGAGAAAGTGTACATTACTGGCAGGAGTAAGTCTGTAGGAGGCTGTTAACTATAGACAAAAATCTCAGAGAATAGCGATTAATTAGCACCTTGCAAGCAGAAGGGGTACCTTAGGTAGCAGTGGCTAGAAAGTGAGGCTTTGGTCATGGTTCTTGTCTGGAATCTTGAAGATTTCAGGTTAGTTCTTGTTCCTGTCCCTGCCTCCAAGATGCAAATTAAACCACTGTTTTTTCCACACTCCATTTCCTCTTGTTTATAATAACTCTTTGTCCACTGCTTGTTTGTTCTGGCTTTTTTTTTTCTGTCTCCCACAAACTATGGTTACCTGTTACAAGTTGTTAATTGGTTCTGCTACAATTAAGTAAATAATCCTTGGACACTGGTTTTACTTTCAAACACTGTCCTCACAAAAAGATTGCTACTGTGTACCAGAAAGAAATCCATGCTGAACAGAAATTGAATGCTGAGTGTCATTATTTTTGAAAGGAATTCTTTTTTTCATGTTTTATAACATGATAATTGATTCATCGGTGTGGAACCACTTCTGGGTGCTACAAGGTCCACAGAGTCAGATGTAACACCGAACACTATTCTCTGTAATGGGCAGAGTTCAGCACTGTATTACAAACAGGTTTACAGGGGTTTTTCATGTTCATCATGACTGAGATATAAAAGATTAATAATTACAAGTGCTGAAAAAAAAGGATAATTATGCAAATTTTAACCTTGTGTTCCTGGAGGGAAAAACCTTTCCTAACTAAGCACTTTAACAGAAGACAAACAAGGCATTTTCAAAAAGGTCCAGCTAACAGCCTCATCAAATAATTCTATGATACCTTCATTATTGCTGGTCAGTCCCACCAGAAAGACAACCACTTCTGTTTTACACAGTACTGAGTCTTTATAGTTGAAACTTTCCTTCTAATATGATTGTTAATAATAAGGGATCATTAGCATATATTTTAATGAAATCAATAGACTGTATTCTAACTAAATAACTCCATGGACTCTGGCCTCCACTGCTGGATTTTTATTCTGATGGCTGTGGATAAAACCCTCATCGGAAGGACTGAGTCCAAAGCCATCATTAATGAGATATCACATGGGGCCAGGCTTAGAAATGAAAGCTAATGGAACTGTCTCTGAGAGCAGGAGCTCATTTTGTATTAACTTTCTCAATATGGAGAAAACCCATCTTTCAAAACATTCAGCAGATATCATATCCAGTATTCCTACCCAGACTTACTTATTTTGGACTTTTTTTTCACTGTGTGTGCTGCCTAGATGTGTTTTGCTTAAATGGAAATTTTACAACTGAGAGGACAGAGTAAGATGACTTAATTGCATTTCTGAAATGGCAGATTCTGTTCTACAGCAGCTCTATCATCCTTGCACAGGTTTTTTTAAAAATGAACCATATTACAAATTCAAATTCAGTACTCTACCACAATTTATTCTCCTCTTATTATTCCTCTATAAAATGACTTATTCTTAACTATTTTTAGCAAATTTAATCCTTAGTAGGTTTGTCACTGAAGTTAACCCAAATCCATAGATGCTATTTCATGTCAAGACCTCACAATAATACCTCCACCTTCTTGCAATTAAAGTCTCCAGTAGTTACCTAAAAACTAACTTTAAAAAGGAAGAATCACCTGTGGTCTATGATTCCACTTCAGAATTTCCTTTGGGGTGTTTTATTTAAATCTGCAGGAGAACAGCTCAGCATGCTCAGGGTCACAGCAATGTTGACCTCCTGATTGAGGGCAGGAATAGTAGAGAGAATTCTCTGTAAGTCTGGCAAAAAGGGAGTTCTTCAGCAGAAAGATTAGTCTTTTGTCCTCACTCTTTTAGGTCTTTGGCTAGAAAGATTATGGTCTCTCTCCAGCTGGCTACAAAAAGCATGTGAGAGTAAGAACTTGATGTACTGTGACAATAATGGCCTTAGAAAGTCATTTTCATTCTGGTGGGCTGAGACAGACTAAACTCCAGCAGGATGAGCACAAGCCACCTCTGAGCTGGGAAGGAGTTACTCTCACCAGTGTTCTCCTGGTCAAGAGAAGATTGTGGCTGTCTTTGCCTCCTGCTCTCTGTGATCCATGGCAGGGTGGGGACTTCCAGGGAACCAGCTCAATGAGGCATCTCTCAGTTTGGAGCTGGATTGCAGCCTGACAGGCCAGATCCTTGATGTCCCTGAACTCTGAGATTTGGGGCATTCCTCTGAGTTTTTGCAGCGGTCTGCCAAAATCAAGCACTGACATAAACATCTCAGTCTGGAATCAAGTCCTGCATCTTTCCCAAAATCCTGAAAATATGGTTGATTCATTTAAAAGATTTGCACTAAATGCAGAGCAGACGTCTCAGAAAATCAGGTGCACTCTGCATATTTAAGAACCTCATCAACCCAGGTTTTGGTCTCTTAATGACCTCTTTTGATTTATGGCTTCATTTTGCCATTGTTTTCCGAATCACCTTACTGTTTTTGAGCCTGTTTATCAAAAGCAACAGAAAGGCTAGAAGCTTTGATATTTGAAATTAATTTAAAATAGGATGAGTTTAGTTGTCGCTCCCTGCCAGCAATACTTTCAGTTCTCCATTTCATTAATTTTTTAATAATACAAGTGCACATTACATCAAGTCATGAAAGGCATTATGAAGAATCCTTATTATTCCTCTATAATCAAAAAAAAAAAAAAAAAAAAAAAAAAAAAAAAAAAAAAAAAAAAAAAAAAAAAAAAAAAAAAAAAAAAAAAAACAAACAATCGAACTTGCAGACAAGAAAAACTAGAATTGCAAGCAACTTAGACAATGCATTTTACACCACTGAGTATAGGCACATACAGCCTGAGGTGTTGGTTTCATTAATATCTCATTTTTCTATGCATGCATTTGTCTTGACAGTGCAAATTAATGTTCTAACAGTGGTGGGTTCTGATGTATGGCAGGAGAAAATACAAGCAATCAATACAGCTTATAAATATTGAAATGCTACCATATAGAACAACAGGAAGCACTGGAATAATAAGACCAAGAAGAGAAAAAAACTTATCAATATACTGTACAAATCCTAATAGTTATCCTGTCTGTGGCTCCTTCTATCATGCAGCAAACTTGGTTCTGAATGGTTGAAGCACTGTGAGATGCAGAGCTGAGCACAGCCCAGACTCAGGGGAAGCTGTCTCAACACGGGCACTGTTCACTGCACGGGCTAGGAAATGGTGCAGTCACTGACACTGTCATGCCAGGATGCTCCTGCCCTCTCTCTGGATACTCTGCCAGCCAGGATCAGGTTTTCCTGATCAGACAAGCAGTTTGTATTCACTCCTGGATCAACACACTGGCATTATTTATTACTATAATATTTTATATATATCTTGTTCCTTTCTCCATGTTTCTCTGCCTTTGTGCCTCCCTTTCTCCACCCCAGTCTGTTCCCAGATAAACTGTACAACGTTCTTCCCTGTGAGGGTGGGGAGGCGCTGGCACAGGCTGCCCTGAGAAGCTGGGTCTGTGCCATCCCTGGATGGAGCTCTGAGCAACCTGGTCTGGTGAAAGCTGTCCATGTCCACAGAATTATAGAATCACAGAAAGTTAAAGGGTTGGAAGAGACTTTAAAGATCATCTAGTCCCAATTCCCTTGCCGTGTTCAGGGACACCTCCCATCAGACCAGGTTTCTCAAGGCCTTATCCAACCTGTCCTTGCACACTGCCAGGGTTTTACTGACATCCTTTCTCACCTGCTCTGAAATGCTCTCATCCTTCACAACCCTTTCTGCAACTTCTGTCAGCATCTTGTATTATCCTGAGATTTTTCTGTATGTCACATCCAGAAATTTCTTTGTCATGTCCAGTAGTATTCCATGCCGTGTGCCATCCCTGACAATGTGAATAAATTAGGGGAAGCAAACCAGGTTATCCCCGATGAGACAAGAGATGTAGAGCAGCCTAGGAATGGGTCCAAGGGCTGGTGCTGGCACTTTTCTCCAGACACACACACATGATACATTCTGTGCCTCACAAACCTTGGAGTCATGTAAACTTCCACTCACTCATCTTGCCCTTCCTGGGAAAAGCATCTCTCAAACCCAAAGTCCAGCTCAGGAAGCCATTTCCAAGCTTCTCAGAAAATCAGTTCCTGATATGTGAATAGGGAAACCTCTGCTCTGGGCTTAGAAGGAAAAGCAAAACCTCATAATTCAAAGAGAAATGTCTGATGAGAAGATCAGTGAAGAAACAGAAAAAAAGATGCAGTTATATAGTTTTCAGCATTTCTCCTACAGTACATGCAGTAAGAAGTATCTGCTTCCTGCCAGATGCTGATAACCTAGGATTTAGCCACAAGTTTCAACTGAAGAATTCCTCTTTTAAGTGATTTGCTGTCAGACTAATTTTATTATTTTTAACATTATCACCTTTTTTTTTTTTTATTTTGAGGGATAGTTGTGAACTTGAGGCTCCCATATAAAATTCTTGGAAACTGCAAGCTTGACAGCCAATTTCTCTTTCCAGTGTGTTTTATCTAAAACATGAAAAATGACAAAGTCTTCAGGCTTTTTTAAAAGCAGGAGGAACATTTAATGACTGATCATTGACTCTGCAAGATGACTTCTGCATCACTGCTCAGAATTTCCAATCACGCAACTGAAAAGCTCTCAGCAAAGCTCTGACCTGCAGCTTTACAGAGCAGATGGTCAGTTGCCAGGAGATGTTGAGGCTTCCTTCTCTGAGATGTAGGTCTGCTGTCACTCAAAAGCAAAGAGATGAGTTGGTGCAGAGCATTTTTCCCTGAGACAGCTTCCCAAAAGGTCTCCCAGTGCTCCCTGTCACTCTCTCTCACAGTGCTCAGCCTCTTGCTGGAGTGGGTGAACAAATGCAGCAGATGAGAAAATTGCAGCCATAAACTAGAAACCACTATTTTGTTCTTTACATACCATCATTTTTTCCAGGAATAATTTGTTTACATTTACATTTATATGATATTGAAAAATATCAAATAATATATTTCCTAAAGTTATTCTATTCTTCTCCCTTAGAAATAAGCAGTAATTGCACTACCAGCCAGCTTCCAAGGGATTGATGCCAATAATGTAAGCAGCTGTATTTTTACATTTTGTTTAATAAAATTGCTTTTATGTAAAGGTCTGCTATTAAACATTTGATAGCTTTGCACGAAAAAACAAATCTCGAGTATGGAAAGGCAATTATAATTTGAAGAATTATTGCCATAAACTTTAATGTTTTTCAATTTCGATCCATTGTAAGGCAAGGATTTCTCCAGAGCAGTTGTATTCAATGTTCCATCGTAAAAAAGACTAATGGAATAAAAAATACTGGGCGATGTATGGAATTTTATGACAAAAAGGCAAAACTGCCTCAAATTTTTCTCTTTGTAGTCATCTCTACCTTCAGTCTTATTAGTTGCCATGAAACATATTTTAAAAAGTGCTTGTAAGCCCAAATAATTATGTACCTGATTGCATAACTTGCTGATAGAAGGTGAATATCTAAACATTCTTTATGCCTTGCCCTTGCAGCTAATTCATTGTGCCTAGATTTATGTGTTTATCTAAATTATTTTGCTAGACACTGGAGAGAAGTATCACAGGAGGTGATTTACCCTTTTCCTCTGTTTTGGCATTGGATACTCAGGTAAAAGCAGTTCTGTTTCACTACTAGGTGGCTGAGATCAGGGGAAGTCCTAATCCGGTTAATTAATTTCATAGAGAATCACACCTTCAATGATCTTGACATCATTAGTGTTGCTCAGGTCTGTGATAAGGCAGTGGAACTTTTAAATCAGTGTGAAAGTGGGTTTAGATTGGATATTGGGAAGAAACTCTGTGAGGGTGGTGAGGCCCTGGCACAGAGTGCCCAGAGAGGCTGTGGATACCCTGGATCCCTGGAAGGGTTCAAGGCCAGGTTGGACAGGGCTTGAAGCAACCTGGGATAGTGGCAGGTGTCCTGTGGCAGTGGGGTTGGAACTGTGTGATCTCTGTGGTCCCTCCCGACCCAACCCAAACCACTCCACGATTCTATGATTTTACAAAAGAGGGAGTGACCATGGTGCAGCTGTGTTATGGGAAGGCAGCCACTCCCCGGCTGTTTTGTTCTGCTTAAAAGCTACAAACCCCTCACCCTGGAGGCACTGAGGGACAAAGGGCAGCTTGATCTGCATGAAACTGCACAGGCTGTGTGCGGTGTTGAGGCACTACTCCAAACCCAGCCATATCCCAGGGATGTGGAATGTCTCCGTGCTCATCTCCTGCACAGAGCCCCGCTGCACAGATTTAAAGCTTTGGTGGTAGGGGCTGACTTCAAGGTGTCACACCTCACCTATTTTTGACCTGCTGACAAAAAGAGCAGCTGGTGATTCCAACAAAGCAACTGCTGGCCTAGAAATCACTATCTCAGACAGCCAAAGGGAGGATTGTTTGCAAAAATCTATTACTGTTACTTAGAAGTTAAAACTAAGTGATCAAAATATCTCATGTTCCACATCCTTCCAGTGATGGATCACAGTCCAAAACCTTCCAGTTATAAAGCTTCACTTAAACAAAGGGCTAAAAAGAGGGAAGAAGTGACAAATTTGAAGAGTTCTCCTGACTCCAGTGATGATAAAATGTCTGATCTGCTGTAATTCATCAGAGCAGTTGAGCACATTCTTATGTTGAAGCTTGCAGGCTGGCACAGTGATTTCAATTGAAGATGCATTTTATTAAATACACCAAGTTAAGTGCTTTGCTGGCTCCCAGCTTGACACAAATGCCTCTTGAAACGACTGTCAGGGTATTTCTGTAAAAGAAATCAGTGGCTAAAGTCGTATAAACTGAAGTCTCCAGGATGCCAAAATAAAATTTAGTGCGACCATGAACATTCTTCTCTTGGGAATTCATCTTCAAGTTCAAAAAAAAACAAAAAAAGTATCTTCATTAAAGTTATAAGATCTTATTTTGAAATCAGTATGACCTATCTGTTAAAATATAGGCAAATAAAATGAAAAATAGTAAAATTACATTGTTTAGGAGTTTTGTTGGTTTTGTTGTTGCTGTTTTTTGTTTGTTTGCAGGATTTGTTGTTGGTTTTTTTCTACATTTGGACCATCACAATAACTCTTCAAATACAAGCCAAAGAGGAGAAACAGTATTTTTCTCTTCAGCTGTGCCGAATTTGAGTAGCTATCCATTTTAGTTACACACAGATGAGTAAATATTTTCAAAAGTTAATTTATCTGAAGAGGATAATTTATTCCAACTACTTGTTAAGAAGTAGGGAGAAAATTTATATTAAAAATTTATATTAAATATTAAAAATGTCATGGTGCTTTATGTTGGTGCTGTAAAAAATTGTTTTAAAAATTAAGCTCCATTTAAAATATAAAATAAATGGAAGGGTTAATACAATACAGAATTTTAAAATAAATATTTGATTTGGGGGTGAAAAGCAATTTCGAGTTTATTTTAATTAACCTAGGGATGTTTCTTGTAAGCAAGCCCATTACACTTTGTCTCAAACACACAAAAAAATCCTTTCCTTGTGTCCTGTATTTGATTTTTACCTCAGGAAATCCACGCTCTGAGCTCTGTAACTGAACACAATGCAGGAGAGCAGGTGCAAATCAGACGAGGAAGTAGGCTGGTGATTTGTCTAATAATCCTAAAAGGAGATCTGTTTCGGAGGTTAATATAGGTAAAGGAGCCTCTAGAAAATCTCAGAACAGTGATTATGCTACCTAAGAGCCCAATGGTGAATGAATCTGAGGGGATGCAGTAGAGATTAGTGATTTTTCTGCTGAAAAGATGGGGTTTGGTTTAACCATCTTTTTTCCAGTTTGAAACATAAACATTTTCAAGGGGATTGGTCACAATCCCCTTGAGGTTTAAAAAGAATGGGCAAACAAAACATCAGGGTAGTGATTATCCAATGTTTTCAGACCTGTTTTCCAATACACTTTCCGGAGGGGAAGAGTGCACAGTGCAGGAGGGGTTGGATACTCGCTGGGCTGTTCTGTGTCCCCAAGCCTGGGAGTAGGTGAATAAACTGTACAAAGCATTTCAGGTCACTCAGGAGCTCTGCTTCTCACTCCTCTTTTCCAGATTGTGTGCTGACGCTCATAACAGGTGCTAAAGCACTCAGCTGATGACTGGCAATGCCTTGTTTCTCTAAATGAACAACCAAATTGACTTTCTTTGGGAAAGCAATAGAAGCTCTTGCATTTTACTTTCAGACTTGCTTGTTTTTCCCAGATGTAAAATCTTAAACTTGGCACCACAAGTACCCAATTTGGAACTCCCTTGAATTCAGTTAAGCTCAATGAACTTGAGGTAAGTTCGTGGGTCTATTTGCCACATAAGGCACACTCGTAGGTCAAATGAGGTTACCCAGTTGTAAGGAACTTCATGACTGACACCCCAACAATTTTACGTTCATGATCTAAGTAATGAGTGTGGAAAGATTCATATGGAGGGATCTTGGCCAAGCCAGCTCAGGCGGTAAAATACAACAAGTGAAAAGGAAAGCAGTCTGATCCCTGATTTTCGTGGAACTAACAACCCATCGCTGCAGTTCACCTGGGACTTCGTGTGTCAGCACTCCGGAAAACTCAGCATGATTTCAGAAAGGAATGTCTGACTGCAGTCCAAATAATAATTGGAAGAGATTTGGCTGATGCTCACTCAAAAATGGAGTTTTGGTTCCAAATTATTTGTCTCTAAGCACAGTAATAAATTTTGATTTTGAACGCGTACAGCCTTTTTTTTTTTCCCCAAAGAAATGACAGCTCTAACAAGGATATAAAATGAGTATTTTTTGGCTGGTTTGAGTCTCATAATAATTCTCACAATCATGTCTGCTATTTTCAAATACTGAACTTTTGGCATTGCATAAGACCTATGATTCTGACCTAGGGACTGTGTAAGGCCCAGGGTGGTACAGAATCCAGCACCCAGATTAGCTCGCTTTTATAAAAAGCTGTGGTAACCTTTACGAGGTTCTTTGCCATGACCCTGGGGTGGTGACCACCTGCAAGCTTTGAGCTGGGGGTCCTTGGCAGGTGGATCCCTTTGCATCTAATTGTGCTACACAGCCTCAAATTTTAGTTTTATTCCTTTATTCCCCCTCTCTGCAGCTGACCTGCACACTTGCATTTTGGCTGCTAGCAGGATACAAGACTATGTTTCAAGATGCTGGATTGAGTTTAGATAATGATTTTTAGGCCCAGGCAGAATCTGGGGATACAACATATAACACAGAGCATCAGCTAAGAACAGGAGCCTGTTCTGCACTGACCATTCAGCCTGCTGTCACAGTAGCCCTTAAATACTTTGGGGTTTTTTTTAATTAACAATATTGCTGTTTATATGCAGCTTTTGACAGCATTAATCTGAAGTGCCAGACTCAACCATAGCATTTTGTAGCATTCAGTGGAATTGCGTGAAATCCAAATCAATAAAAACTGGCATGGTGTGATACTTGTGGTGTTTAGTAAACAAAGCAGATGAGATTGACCTGACTGAAAGCTGTGATCAGCACAAACATGCTGAATACAAAATGTGGTGTTGATTTGGAGCGCAGCTGAGCTGTATGTGCATTTATCCAGCTACTTTGGGAAGATCTAATACTTTTTAGTAATTACATGGTCCAGTCTCAGGTGTAAAGCCCAGTACCATGTTTGTAAAGCCTTCACATTTGTCCCCATGTTTAAAAAATGAAAATAAAAATGAAATACATTTATGCACTGAGATCCTCTCAGACATTACTGCTTTGCTCAAAACTTATTGGATTCCCTGCCCTCCTCTTGCCACTTATAAATTCCCTAAAGAGAAAAACAGGGTAACAGAAAGAATCTTTTAAAATCTAATAAATTGAAGATAGGCTTTTAGCTGGTTTTGGATGGAAAAACAGTACAGCAAAAATCCTGTTAAGTAACCTTGTCAGGCATGGATATTACAGAGGAAACGCCATCAGGTTTATCTGGATTTTCTCTCTCTCTTTCTGATTGAAGTAACCAAAAAAATATGGAATGTAGATACACGAGGGAGCAAATCTTTGGCACAAGAAATACAACATTTGGCTAATTAAATGTCTGTTTGTTTTCCCTGGTTTTAAACTCTAATTCTTGTCATTAGGACAAAACAGCTATGGAAAAGGAAAAGAGGATACAGCTCCAGCTTATGGAGATTGGCAGCCTAACACATCTCCTGCCTTGCAGAGTTCATGGAAGTGGTTTTTTTCCTATCCAGAGCTGGGACTAAGGGACTTAATGACGTGTCTGACAGAGGAAATACGTTAATTGATGTTGCACGGGAAGATAAGTGTCATTATATCAATTTTATAGGTGGGGACCTGTGGCAGAGTAGCCATGTGTTACGATGAAGTTCCTATATCAGGCCAGTGGAAAACAGCTTCCTTCTCTCCCATCTATAAATCTCCCTGAATTATCCAAATTCTGCTAATGAATGTAATATTAATTAAAACACAACACCAGCTGATTCTCTAGGGCATTTGCTCTGAAGTGGCATTTTAGCCCAGATGCACTTGCTAAGCCTGTGAAATTGTCACTTAGTGTAAAAATAAAATTAAATGCTGCCATGAATTCTGAGGAATATATTCCAGACTATCCTTAAACTAAGGTAGCTAAATATTAGCCCAGTTTGAACTGTTTTCTACTGGGTTTTGTTCTGGATTTTTTTTTCTTTCTGAAGTTCAGATTATCCTTCTTAACACGCCCCCTAAAGCTCTTGCTTAGGCAAATTTTTAACTGGCATGCTGGCAATATAGGTACGATATGGCATAGGAATAGAACTTGTTTTCTTCTAAAGTTCCAGGAAAGTAACCAAGAGACAAACCCAAGTTCTCAGGCTGATCCTAAATAAGGCTCAGATGACTTTGGGGGAGATCTAAGCAAAGACATTTTAAACATCTGTGATCTACCACCCCCACAGACTTTTAAACTCTGTATTTTCTGAGTGATTTTTTTTTTTAATTTTATGTACAAGCATAAATGCCTTAATTTTGTGAAGACCAAATATTCCATAAATGGGTTTGGTATAAAAAGATTTCAAATCATTTAGAAACTCAGAGGTCTTGATTTAATTAAAGTGCACTTAACTATTCCAAGTGGAGACAATATATTTTTTTTATTGTTAGGATATCAGCACTATAAAAAAAGTGTGATACTTTCTCTTAGCAATGAAAATTATCTTTCAGCACACAGCTCTCCAGGCTCCAGTGTACACAGAAAATGAAATTTGGATGATTATATGTTGCCACAGTATGATATTAAAGGATGGATGGTAAGATCTGAAAATTTTTAACATCCTAGAAGGAAAACTTCTGTCAATGTCTACTTAAATTTACATAAATTTACATAAATTCAGGTGAAGGATGTCAGAGATAAAAATAGAGCAGGAGGGGAGATGGATAGCAGGGGGTCTGAGCCACCACTACTGTCAGTGAACAACTTTGTGACCATGGATATTTCTCTCTATTTTCTTTTTTATCCATTTTTGCCTGATCTGATAAATCCTTCCTGTTCAGTGACAGGTGGCAACATTTAGTCTTGTTCATCCATTTCTACATCAGCCATGATTTTGTGGGATTATCCAGAATGGCCGTGGGAGATCATCCTGTTCAGTTGGGAAGATTTAGATGGAAGAGAGGCCTCTTGACTGGATGTTATCTGCAGGTCTAGATGTCTTCTGCAGGTTTTTTTTCTGCTCAATCCCTTGAAACAGGAAAATGGATTTGTCACTAATCAGGTCAGCAAAATGGAAGAGAGATTCATTAAAAGATAATGTGGCAGGATGGAGCGAACAGAAAACAAGGACAAAATTAATGTTGTAAGATATTATCTTATGAGACACGGGAGGTTTTTACAAAACACTCTGTGTTAAGATATTCTTCCACCACCTATTTTTGTCTCCGTGCTTTTGAAATCAAGCTCCATTAAGTTTTCATGAATCTTAGGACAAGTGCTGTGTTCTGCCAGGAGCTGTTACCTGGCAAATGGTGTGTAAAAGAAAAAGTAGAAATCTGGACAGGGATAACTACTTACTACAGCATATCACAGCTTGTTAATTTATGAGAGGGATTTGGTCCTCTATCCAGAGTTAGCTTATACCATCTCTCCAACTCAAATCAGCTCAATGTTAAAGCTGTTTTCTTTTTCCTTATGAAGGGATGAGGTGGGATATTTGTTAGTTATTTAGAAACACACAGGAAAATTACATTTGAAAGTTAAGGGTGATTACAACAGTGATTTGAAACAGTACTTGAAATGTACTTGAAATGTACTTGAAATTTCAACAGTATTTGAAATATACAAAGGGAAATTCAGTTTTGCTGCCCTAGCCATGCAGCTCTGCCAGGCTGCAGCTTTGATCAGGTTATCTCTGTGACAAACATTTTGCACAAGATCCTGAGACAGGTAAACTGTTGGAATAGGCAACATCCCCAAAATGCTGTGGAAAATAAAGCAAGGATTCTCAGTGAGTGTAATACAGGACATCTCAAATGTAGCTTCAGATGACTAAATAGCAGATAGGTCCCCTCTGTGTCCCCTCAAAGAAGGTAAGGTACTTATAATGGGGTTGGAAATGGTTTTGACAGCATGAACAAAGTAAATGCATGGGCTGTGGGCTTAGCTCTTACGACTAATTTTGACTATTTTGTCATTGTTTCCAGCCTATGAGACTTTTCAAACGGGTTTCTAGCAGAAACGTTACTTTCTAAAATCTGAACATACTTTGAGAAAAAAATAGCTTTTGTAGGTATTGTTCTTTTAACTTGAGGGTGATACTGTGGAAGTTCCTGTTCTGATATTTCTGCAATTAAAAATGTATTTTCTTCTGTTTTGTAAGCTAAATTTATTTTCTGTGCATAACACGTAAATGTGGAAAATTGCCAAATGTTTTAACTGACTGACACTTGAAAAAAGTACTTTCAAACCTTAAATGAAAGAGTCATGGATAAATTACTCCTTTCCCAGTCATGGATTCTGCTTCCTTTCCAGTCCTACTGACTCTTATCTCACTGCTGTCTTTGAGTTCTTCATCTCTGTGGCTGGTTTGGACCAGGACCAGATGTCTCTCTTGAAGTTGTTAAACCAGCAAGAAGCCAACAAGTTAGAAAAAGAGAGAGAAAAAAAAAAAATAGACACAGTGCTTTTCTAGATTGGCTTTCTAACTAATGTATTATAGTAAAAGTCTGGATCTACATTAGCATGAATAAAACATCAGGCAAGGGAAAACAGATTGAATAATTTGATTTTCCAGTTCCTCAGGTGTCCGTCCTTTTATTGTTTGAAAAATTACATTATTCTCTCTTCTCATGAGGAAGTTGCACAGAGAAGTCCACCTGTGCATCAGAAACCAACTCCAAGCCCTGTTGCCAACACAAGAAACACTTCATCCTCTGCCTAAAAACGATTCAGCTCATACAGCCAAGACAGATCTGAAGTATGAGGACACACAGAATGCCTTACACCCCGAACAACAAAAAATGCCAAGTTATTTTTTTAAAGGGAAGGATGAATCCTCTGTGTGATCCAGTGCACTGCAAAGTGAACACCTCCATGAGTTGCACAGGAAGGAGGACCTGAGAACAGAACAGGGCATTCAGTTTGTTTATTCTGATGGATATTTGCTATGGCTGCATCTTTCCACTGCTGAGACAAACGTGGCAGTTCCCTGGCTTGGCTGTGACCTGTTCCTCTTGTTTCTCTCTAATCTGTGATGATTTCGTTGCTATAAGGGGCTTTGCGTGTTTCCCTCGCACCGCTGGTTCTCTTTCAACAGCTTCTTCAAACACCCTGCACTCTTCTTTACAAGCTGCCACACTGACATCTTTCTTTACATGAACATCCCACAGATCTGCAGCTGCTGGTATCAGAAAGGGAAAAATAACTCAAAAAAACCGCAAAGATAGGAAATTCCCTTCATCCCCTTCCTGCTGTGTGAAATGTGATTCTCTTCCACTCTTCTGATGCTCACCCAGGGCATCACTCACAAGATTTGCAAAAGGTTGTGTATATAGAAGGCAACAATACTTTAATAATGAGGCGTTTTCTCTAGTAAAAATAGGCACAAGTGACACAGCACCTATTTGTTCAAACAACACACAGCATGTTTCTTTGGAGTGAAAGTAATCAATCATTATAACGCTTTACTTGAATCCTCCAGCACTGCTCTTTGCTGAAACTAAAACTGAAAAACTATAGACACAAATGTAGAAACATGTGTATATGAGATGTAAATCAAAGTATGGATTGGAAAGATAAATTGTTCAGTGAAGAATTACATTTGGAAAGTCTTGATCTTCTGGTTTCTTGTCCCAAACTGCTGTATTCAGCCTGTGCTCCGTGGAGCTGTGGAGCATTAGCCAGCAATCAGCAGCAGGTAAATAAGAAAAAGATGTTATTAATAGTTTTAAAATTGCTGCAAGGGAAACTTTATCTGTGCTGAAAAATGCACAGGGGGTGTGTAAATCTGTGATGGGAAATGCTGGACACACACGCTGGCAATGGCTCCTTCTGCCATCTCACTTGTTTTCTGAATAATTCCAGCTATTGAAAAAAACAACACAAACCAACAAACAAACTAAATAAGAATCTCAGCCTTCATTCAAAGCAGAGACCTGCCCCTTAGCTGCAGCAGAACGATTGAAAATATCTACAGAGTGGAATCCAGAAATCAAAGGGCAAAGGGTCTTTTTTGCTTTCCACCTTAAATCCTTTGAGTCTACTAACCCAAGTCAGTTGCTATTAATTCATTTTCCACAACTAGACAAGTAGGTTTTCCATCCAGCCAGTAACATGTGCATATTTTATAATTTTTATTACTATATCACAGTCAGATTTAGTGGAGCAGCCATTGCACAACTTGATATGTAACACCACGTCGTAGTCTATTTCTGCAGAAAGAGTTTTCCCCCCTTCTTTCCTCCCAACAAGAAAAAATACTACAGAATTTAATTTCCCCTCCTCCTCCTTCTTCCCCCACTTTATATCCTGAGCATGATGCCATAAAATTGGGAATATCTCTTTGGTCATTTGGGGTCACCTGTCCTTGGCTGTGTCCCCTCCCACCCTCCCAGGCACCCCCAGCCCCTCCCCAGCCTGGCCTTGGCTCTGTGTGAGCCCTGCTCAGCAACAACAAAAACATCTCTGTATCACCAGCCCTGTGTTCAGCACAAACCTAAAACACAGCCCCACACCATCCACCGGGAAGGGAATTAACTCTGCCCCAGCCAAAACCAGCACATTCAGTAAGACAGTTTGGTGGTAGCTTTTCTTGCCTTGATTATTTTTTTCCCATCTCACAGTTTTTCACAGAGATAAGAAAGGATTTTACTGTGCATTGCACACACAAACACAGCCAAATATTTTGGTTCTTCTCCCAGAAGTGAATCCCCAGCACTGCTGTGAAGCAGCTGGGACCTGGAAGTGCAATCTTGGTGCTGGTATAGCAGGAAGAATACAAAGTAGGCCATCTTGGGGTTTCAGACTCCTGGAGCTGCTCCGAGTAACTCACAATCCAGGGCAGGTTTTTGCCTGCTGAGGGGCTCATTATTGCAGTCACCTTTTCTGTCCTACAAATCTTCAGGTCTGCTCCTGCCTTTGTATTTCTCTCTGATTTGCCTCACTCCTGTCTTAATCTCCCCCTTTGCCTCCCTAATTTTTTTTTTTTTTTTTTGCATTTTTTCTCCTTTATTTTCTTTTTGTCCTTAAAGCCTTCTGCAGACAAAATGGCAATTTACACTGAAAATAGGTGTTCCTAAATTTTATAGGAAAGGGTGTAGCTTGGCACAGGCACTGAGAGGGTTGAGGATTGTAGATGAATATCTTCTACTTAACTCCAGTTTAAGCTCTGACTGTATTTGTATTCAGAGCTGGTACAACTGGGGAAGGAAGATCTCCCATCTCCAGTCTCAGATAAAATGATAGATGACAGAGATAATGAAATGAAAGTATCAAAATTCAGTTCTGTCCATTTACATATTTTTAACATAGACACAGACTGGCGCACATACTGTTTCACAATCTTTATAATACAGCAAATGTCTTACATTAAATATTAAAGAAAAATTATCTTCCCTCTGACCTCCATACTGCCTGTAAGCCACGACCTAGGACGCTTATGTTATTTTTAAGCTTTGCCTGAGTTTCAAATGCAGGTACTGTCTAATTTCTTGCTGAGTATTCAAAGTGCTTGTTACTGCATAGATGTGGAAAGTTAACTCAGGATGAGCATATTTGGTGATATATTTCAGCATCATCACTATCTCAGTGTCACAGTTTTAAATACACAGCTATGACAACCTACACATCCTCAGCCTACGGATGTTGATGACTACAATTGGAGAAAGTGGAATGGGAAGAGATGAATGGGACAGGAAGGACCCCTGTGATCTCTATGCCTCACATGAGCAATCTTTCAAGAATCTATTGTAGAGAAAGAGGAAAAAAACCAACGAGCTCAAGGATGTGAACATAGAGAGCCTTTGTTTTCATTCCTGCATTGCAGCTGGCACTCCAGATCCAAACCTTCTGCTTTCACACTTATATTTGAGATAAACTACATGCCATCCAGAAAGACAGTGCTTCTCTGTCTTGCATTAAGAAAGAAAAATATACATATATATATATATCTATATATATATATCTATATGGCAAGTAAAAAGTTCAAATCCAAGTCTAGCAGCTAAAAAATCCAGCTTTTCACCTAACAGTAAAAAGCCTTTCAAAGCCAGGAAGAGGTCTTGCACAAGAGGTTTTACAGTCTGAATAGAAATAAGATAGAAAAAGCCCTTTTCCAGCCTCCCAAGCTGTTGCATCTCCATTATGTATTTTCTCTGACCTTGACAACTTGAGTCCGGTTTTGTTCAGCTCACCTTTTTGTTTTGGGCATTGAACACTACTCTGTACATTTCCCCACATGTGTCTGGTGCATCTGATAAGCCCTTTATCTCAAACCCTTTCATTATCATCATTCTACTGCTCTCTGTGATTAGGTATTCAGAAATTGATTCCCACTTTTGTCCCGCCCATTGCACAAACATCCATTTCCAGCCTATTCAGTTTCGCAGTTATGTATGTTCATGATTTTTCCGTGGGGAAAATGCGGGGGAGAAACCGCCTTTTCTTTCCATTGTCCCAGGTCAAAACCTCCTTTGAGACTTCCCTTTGTCCTGATACTTCTGAGAAATCTTGGTGCAGGTCCTGATGTATAAGAAGTCCTGCCTCCCTTGCAGAACAATAAAACACCGACATTTCCCCGGACTTCCTGATCTGTGTCACAGCTATTTCTTTCCTCCCGTCTCCTATAGAGATTAAAATCTGCTTTAGATCCATATTTTAAAAGTTCTTAAAGTCAGATCCTGGATTGTATGAAAGGTCATAAGTGTCGCCACAGAAATGATGAGCATGGAGAAAAAGGTGTTGCTATCTCACTCTTACAGGGAGTGAAATCAGGAAGACAGCAAGTAACACATCAGTGGCAGAGCTGCAACTTAGCCCCCATCTTCTGAATTCCAAAATGGGCTTTGGAATGTATGGAAACAGCCTTTCTTGCTTACTAAATATGCATTGGAACTGTGCATTACCTCTCTCTATGTTATGTAGTGTGTGATTAGCCTGAAGTCACATTATGGGACTTTCATTGTCATTCCTTTCTGTCAGTGCAGAGGTCTTTCTATTTAACCCTTTGCCCGTGTTGCCTTTAAGCAAATGGTATTGTTCTGCCACTTTTCAGAGTCCTACATTTATCATTCCAGGAGTCAAAGGCAAAAATAAACAACTTACTCCTTTAATCAATATGATGGCCAGTTTTATTTATCCCACAGTACTCTTCACTCTCCCTGCAGTTCTCTTCATGCTCTCAGAAATGCTGGACTTCTAGGGATTTTTTTTTACCCATTTAGCTCTTCCCTTTCCAGTGCCCTCACTTCTTTGCTTGTAACAAAGACAGATGTGTGTTGACTTCTGTGAAGCTGCTCAAATTCAGGTGCATGGTCTTGTTTATCTGTTTATTTTCTTTTATTCACAGCTACTGAAGTGTCAATATGAGCAATGCCAGAATCTAGCATAGGCTATCTTGGTCATGCAGGACTTTAGCAAACTATATACAGTGGTAAACTTCAATATTTCCAATTTGCCAATAAGCTAAGTTTATCTGAAGAAGTTTGGATCGGAACTTAATATTATTATAATTGTTGATATGCATACTACAGACCTCAAATCATAGCAAGAATTTTTTAATAAGAAGAACTTTCTGGTTGTCAGTGACGAACTGCCCCAGCACTGTGTTATTGTAAGACTTGCTTAAGATTTATAACATCTGCGAATGGACGAATTTTGTTAAGTCTTTTTAGTAACAGGATAGATGGGGCAGAAGGCAGTCAGCCAGCACTTCTCGATGTACCTACTTAGTGGGTTCTGTGTACCCCGAGACCTCACCACTTGATTTTATCTCTGGAAGAACTGTTGCAGTACCTGTGCCCCATGGAGAATAATGCACACACAGAGAATCATACCACTGATTAAAGGGTCTGAAAACACATTTAGATATCTACCTTCAGGGGCTGAATTTTATAGAGAACAACATGTTCTTTGCAAGCTGTGTTTCAATGCCCAGGATGTCACATCCCACTGGCACTCAGCTGGTGTAAACTGGAAGAGTCCATTAAGTTCCCAGTGGGGAGTTAAGCATTACCAAATTGTGAGCTCTTGGAAATGATGCAGCTCAGGAGGGCTGTCCACGTGAATGTGAAAAGGTTTTTGGCAATTCAGCACTGTCAATTTTAAACTTGGATGGTGGTTTCCTGTGTAATATGTCTGCCCATGTTATGACAGATTATAATCATCCTCAGCTTCTTTGGTACCAAACTGATGTGACCATTTTATAGACATTCAGAGGTGTCTGTTCTTTCTGGGGGGGTTGCTGCTACCTGTGGTGATGCAGAGCATTTCTCTCTGGAGTTTGAAGTCACGTGCAACCAGCAGAGCTGAGTGCATACACAAACCCTCATAAATTAACTTTATTGCACTTGGTGTAGCTTACTGGTAATTGCTAGGTTGGCTCCCATAGCAAACACTTATGCAGGGCATAAAACAGCTGTAAAGAGAACCTTCGGTGAGCATTTCAGATATAAATGTCTGCATCCATCTAATATTAAGTAAGAAGACTCCCGCAGCAGATATCTATAAGTTTGGCATTTAAGTTGCATTAAATGCAAAATTTCTGTACTGATCTTAAAGCTGCCTTGAATGAGAAAAAAAATTAGATCAACTGGTGCTTTGATTAGCTTTTTCTTTTTTAATATTTAATCAATTCCATACCAGCTGAGGCTGCTAAATTCTATTGTAAAGTTTGTCCAATACATGTTCTATGCAATCTTTTCATTGTTTGGATTTTTGGAATCAATAACACCTATGAAAGGTAATTTGTTCCACTGTTCTCTTTTAAGTTCCAGTTCTTACACGATAGCCAATAATCCTAGATATTTCTTAAGGTAAATTATTTTCGTAATTTAAAACTGGGCAGTGTAACAGAAAAATCTTTCTTGTGGAGAGTCACCAGCAAAAAAAATGCCAAAATTATATATGTAATAAATCATATAAAAAAAAATCAAAGCATTTCTGTTGAAAAAACTGAGTAAAAAAAATATTGAGTGGTAGGAATTCTTCTTTTACTTAGGGTGATGCTTTGCTTGCCTTCATTGTAGGTTGATGAGGTCTGCCTTAAACACAGAGGGATGCAGATAATCCCATGAGTTATGAATTGGATATGAGTCAGCAATAGGGGGAGTGATAACAGAGCACCAGTGAGAGAGCAGCTGTTGGCACGTGTGAATTTGCATGGCTTATGTATCAACCTGGCTGATGCTGATCCAGTTCCGAGCTGTCCACGCTGACATTGCTGAACAGAACATGGTTTCATCCACACAAATCAACTTTGCTCGCTGCCTAAGACATGGTTCTGCATCTGCATAACAAATGTTCAGCCATTATTTCGTTTTCTAAACATTGTTGGGGACCAGAATAACATCTCTGAATCAGTGGAATCGTAACTTGCACATGGTTTGACAGCCCTTCTGTTGACTTTTGACTGGGGCTAATTTCAGGCCATGAGCCACAGACAAATGTGGAGATTCGGGGCTGAAAAAATAGGTGGGTAAAGCTAGCAATGACCATAACCTGCTATAACATACTGCCCAAAGAGGAATGAATATATCGGGGGATGTCAGAACTTTCTTTTTTTTTTTTTGGACTAATCTATGATACATTTTAGGTGGCTTTAAGGAAAATGGGATTAATTTAGCAGTGGCAGTAGTCCTGAATACAACAGATGCCCACGCTGTTCATTTCCTCAGCCACAGTCCAGATGATGGGGCAGAATAAACCTTCAGCAAACTTGTAGATTATGCTAAATTATGGGAAGAGGCTAAGATATCAAAATTTAAAGTTTCAGACCAACTAAGTTTGTTAGTCTGGAGCACTGAGTAAGGAGACAACTTGCAAAGTTCACCAAAGAGAAGCTGAAGTTTTTCATGTGCGCTGGAAAATGCTCCAAAATCTTGCACAGAGCTCTGCAAAGCCTGGGAACTCCCTGCTGGAATGGGCCTGAGAATTACTGTGGATGGAGTAGGAGCCAAAGGTACACTCTCATCTTGAGTTAAAGCATTCCTGAGGTTCAGGTCCTTTCATGCAGCACAGGAAGAGATTGTCCAAAGACACTGAAATCTCCACCCTTAAATTTTTGGAGCTGGCTATGTAAAATTACCAGTTATGTGGTTCATGGTTGCCCGTAGTCCTTCTTTGATTCAAAGGCTGTAGGTCTCTAAAGGTACCTTCCAAACAATATATAAATTATTCTCTATCTACATCAGACTCTGCAGCTCTGAGTTGAAAACAGATTTGTGAGTTAACGCGAGTCCCCAAACCTGCACATTTCAGGGCTGTGCACCAACCTCAGCTCATGTTCTGGGAGCAGAACAAGGCTGTCCTCATTGAAGCAGGATTATTAGTTCAGGAGCAACATTATGCTGACATGACTGCTGTGTTTCTACATGAAGAGCTATTTTGTTTGCAGTTATGTTGAGTGTCTCTGTAGAGCACTGTTTGGAAGAAGGTTGTCCTGGGGTTTAAAACAAGTAACAGACATTTCAGTCCACATTGAAAGCAGCAATTCCAGTACACAAAGTCTGTAAAGTACTACACTAGGTGTTGTAAAAGAAACTAGAATTCTGAGGCAGGAGCAAATTTTATGCAACTTTAAACTCATTTTGGATACCACTGATAAAAATTTCATTGCAGAGATATTGAACTGCTGCACAAAATAAAGAGTTTGAATGGGTATTTTGTTTTATATCAGTATTGGAGATTTATGTCAGTATTTCTCTTTGAGATCCTAATTATTGTTTTCAAAACAAAATGAATCACAGAATCACTAAGACTGGAAAAGACCTCCGAGGTCATAGAGTCCAACCTCCAACCAATCTCCTCCCTGTCAGCCAGACCAGACCCCTGAGTACCACATCCAGTTGTTCCCTGGACAGTTCCAGGGACAGTGACTCCACCACCTCCCTGACCAACCCATTACAGTGCCTGACCACCCCTCTCATGAAGAAATTCTTCCTCATTGCATGAGGCCTTGGCACAGGTTGCCCAGAGAAGCTGGGGCTGCTTCATCCCTGGAAGTGTTCAAGGTCAGTTTGGACAGGGTTATGGATAACCTGGTTTAGTGGAAGGTTTCCCTGCCCATTGCAGGGGGTTGAAACAAGATGGTCTTTAAGGTCCCTTCCAACCCAAACCATTCTCTGATTCTGTGGCTATATGATTTCCAGCCACCTTTTCAGAATTTCTTTATTTCAAGTAAGTAAGTTACGACTTCTTATGGTTCATATGTTAATTTGTGAAGGGAAATCTGTTCCTCCCAGTCATTTAGCCATTGTCATATTGCCTATTTGATGTGCCGGAGTCACAGGCTTTGGGCTGACTGCACATTAAGCACTATGGAGCACAGTTTCCAAGGTCTGAACTTGCCATAAGGAAGAGACACAACTTCTGTTGCTGCCCCCAAGGGCTATTACAATATCCAGCAAGATGTCGTGGATAAATAATAGGTTTTGCACCACATATGTTAAATTCTACATTATCCTCAGAGGAACTTAGTGAATATAAAATTTATACAGTTTTTACAGGCGTAGCCTATATAAATCTTTCTTAAAGACACAAAATCTCTCTGACGGACTGAGTATGGAAACTACTTACAGGAAACTCAGCTGTTTAGCCATGATCCTCTGCATGACTGCTCAGTTTTCAGTATAACAAAGCCCTTAAGCATGTGAATGCTCCCTTGGCTTAAAAGTAATTACTCTTACTTTCCAAGTTATGCAAAAAAGCTTAAAAGCTTAAAATCTTTTGTCAGTCACAGTTCATTTCAGAAAGAGTAACCATTGTGCTGTGCTTTACTTTCGAGACAGTTCTCACAGAAGGTAGAATAAGGTATCATTTCTTTCTGCATTGCTGCTAGCGCAGATAGCGGAAAAGTTAGGTGGGTGGTTAAATGCTCTAGCAGAACATAAAGACTTCAGAATACTTCCGTTTAGGACAGAATTCAAACACAACTTTGTTTTCTGTAAGACATCTATATTTCTGTAA
The DNA here is from genome assembly GCA_013397865.1 of Struthidea cinerea. NCBI lineage: Eukaryota > Metazoa > Chordata > Aves > Passeriformes > Corcoracidae > Struthidea > Struthidea cinerea. The sequence continues at coordinate 227,846 of VZTI01001582.1, read as the reverse complement.
CTGGCTCCCATCGACCCCTCAGAATGTGTTTTCACACCCCTCTAGGACTTACATTTTAGTCAGTGGCCATGCTGACACCGTTCTGCTGCAATAAACCAGGAGCATGTCCCAGAGGACAGATCCCCTGAGCTCCTTACAGAGATCCTTATGGCACCCCACGACAATCTGGAGTAGAGTTCCAGGAGTGCATTGAGGTCGCTTACACACCTTCCAGAAAATGTGTCTGAGTAGTGCTTGTCGAGTGCTTACCACACTCCTGCTTCCTCCTGAAGGACGCCCCTCTCTGAAATACCTCACATGAGTCTCGACCCTTTTTATCTGCTCAACTGCTCAGTCCCACACACAGCATTACCCAGCTCTCTTCAAGTACCATGGAATCTCATGACAAACTTCCACAAGGGTGAGACTGATCACAGATGTGTTTACAGCTGGGATGGATCTCTGCATCAGCTCCCAAAAAAATCTGTCTGGAAAAATTCAGTACAGCAACAAACTCCAGAAGCTTTGCTCTTTCCTTGACAGCTGTTTATTGATTTTATACTCAAATGCTCCCTAGTGAGGAGCTCCATGAGCCAACACTCTTGGCTGAATAGAGGTTTTGTTTGCCAAAGAGCTCTGATTTGGTTGTCAAGCAGAAAAGTCAAAGCCAAATTAGGCACCTAGTCAATGCTGGTCAATAATCAGGATCATAAGTCTCCTGAAGTTAGTGTAAGAAGTGAGAAGTAGGAAGAAATTAAAATTTGCCCAATGGCTGTGATGTGGCATAGCAGGGTATCAGTACTCAGATGGAAATTTTCAGCTATCCCCAAGATTTTCTCCAGCAGTTCCTCCTGTACTTAGACTGATAGGCGTGGCTTGTATGCTTATATGAGTTAATTGACATCCTGGATGAAAAGTCTGGCCATCCCAGAGATTTCTGAAGGAATTCCTGCTGCAGAATTGGCCATTATACATAGATAAGAAACTTGTAAATAATCCATAACAAGTACTCCTGCAGATGCAGGAGGCGTTTAGAAATATCACAAACCGCTTCCACATGTGCTGTGTGCTGGAAGACTACAACTTTCCACTTTTGACTCTAAGAGGATAAAAAGTAAAAATCTAACCTTGGGTTTTCAGAAAATGTTATATACACACAAATGTGTATATTTTTGCTTTGACACACCAGAGACCATGATCCTAAATTTGGCCAAGCTTGTAGGTTTCTTCTTAATAATTTCAATGGATTTCTAATCTTACGTGGCTTAGTTTGGCAAGACTTAAAACTGTTACCTTTGATGGTTGGCCTTTAAAATCAATGTTTATATCACAGCCCATATGGGGCAGCACTGTCCATGATGCATAAAGTACCAACAAAGAGGAGAATTGATCTAATTGAAGACCCCTGGGACTAATGCTAATCAAGATTAATGAGTAAGAAGTGAATCTACTGCACCAGAAGAACAATGGTAAAATCTGAAACAAGATAAAAGCACAATGTGAGATTTACCAAAGTGACTGCTTGTCACATCTGCAATTTGTTATCTTCCTGTTTCAGCTTCATTTCATGAGCAAAAATGCTATTTAATGATTCAAGAAGGGAAAAGGGGCAATTGCAGAACTGTTTTCTACATATGAGCTGAAGTTGTAGGGCTGGAATAAGGTAGAGGTTGAGTCTTTGAACTGAATATTTTTGAATATTTTAGAGCAAAAACCTATCAGGAGGATGGGGAGGAAGGTAACAGTCTATGAGATAATGCAGACAGTTGGACTTCCGGTGTTTATTGGAAGGCTGGAGGCAAAGGACTGAGTGCAATGAATGAGGCAGAGAAATATAAGTGTATAATTACAGTTCCTATAAATAGAATTACAGAAAAAAAAAAAAAAGATAAAACTCAACTGACTAGATCTTGGATCCAATTCCCAAATGAGCAGTGCATTCCTTGTGAGAGTAATTTTTTAGATGGATGTAAAGAAAAGATACATGAGCAGCAGTGATTAAGTAAAAAATTATTTGGAAAACTGTGTCTGTGGGAAAGAAGTGGTTGGTGGTTTTTCAAATGTTCTTATGCAAGAAAAAGAGAATAACTAACTTGAAGTGAATTATTAAAGAACAGTAGAAAATGGAAACTGTTACCTTAATATTGCTAAATTTGAGATATTTACAAGTATAACTTCAATTAATCTTGTTGTAGTCACTCCATTTACAGCCAGTGGATGAAGTGGACTTTTCTAGGACACAATTCCTTTCATCCTAATGAAGACATCTAAATTAGGCCAGATGAATTGCACTCAAATAGAGACTGTCATCCCAATGAGTACAAAGAAAATTTAAATGCCTGGCTCATATGTAGATATTTACATTTGTAGGCATGTCAAGTCGGGTGATATGAATCTCATTCTAAGACTTTATTTAGGGTGGCACAGGAGGACACCAGTCACAAGTAAAGCAAAGGCATTGGATAAGAATGGATTCTTAAAGTTAGATAGCCAGACCCAGATTCAAGCACTGGTATGAGACTGTCAGATAACAATATCAAACATCACCAAATCAGAAGAATTTCTCCCTAAAATATGGACCTGAAGCAGAAAAGAAATATTAAGAGTGTCAAAAATGTTCGTGTAAAAGGAAAAGGGAGGGGATTTTTCAGCCCTTCTTTCACTTACTAGTGAAGTTTGTGTTAGATTTTGTATACGGTAAATAAAAAAAATAACAGGGAAAAGTAGTGGAAACGTTCGTTTGATTGTTTATGTTGAGACCTGTGGATGCTGAAAAGCTTTGGTAGAGAAATCTTTCAGCTTTCTGCAGCGTTCTGTGAGAACTTTGAAGCTCTCACAGAAGCTATGAAAAACACTGCTATGGGTTTTGTAAACTAACTCCTTATCTTGCACCTGGGTTTGTTATGCAGGATTGTTATGGTTCTAGCTTTCTAATATTTTGGAATAAGTGTCTTAGAGCTTGACCAATCCCCTCACGGGGTGGATGGCCAAGCACCCAACTGTCTTATGCCATTCAACACACTCTTTGTGAACCCTGTTATAAGAGATGAATTAATTAATTAACAAAGATCAGAACTGCTTTCCTTCTGAACTTGTCATGCCATTCCTCGTCGTTAGTGCCGCTCACAGCGACAGAAACCAGCAAAAATAAACCAGTATCTTCAACAGGAGCTGAGAAACAGCTGGGTAATTAAAAATGTGAGCAAAAGACCAATTATTATTGGTATTTTGGGGCTTAATGCAATCCACCAGGGCAAAACTATTTAAGATGGGATTGGATCTATGTTGCACTTCTTTTTCTCAGTATCCTTCCCATAGTGAGGAAAGAGATAAACCTATCATCAGTGGGCGAGTCACAGCTTCCTAATCATTATTTTGTTTTCTGTGCATATGTAATCTCTCTGTCTCACTCCCTCTCTCTCTCCGCCCAAGAGTTAAAGGTAACCCTTTAGGAGAGACAAGTAGCCCCCATATCACAAAGAAATCTGGGATAAGGGCATGTAACTGTCAGGTCTTACTTTATTTGTATTCTTATATTGGGAAAAAATAGAGATGTACTTAAAATTTCTCTAATGGGAAAGGTTTCTTGAGCTTGGATTCCAATAGGCATTTCATGCAAACCAGATTTGCAGCAGAAAACTAATACAGCGGGACTTAACACCTTGAAAATTGAAGTGTAGAAAACAAATTAATGGATGCCTGTGAAGTGGTCTTCCTCTGGCAGTGAGAACAGCTCAGTGCTGCAGTAAATTAGACCAGATTATTTCTCTGAAAATAACTTTATTGCAAATGTCTTCTCTTGTTTTGTTAGTAAATAGTTTACAATTGGTTGTGATACCCTACAACTATGTTGTGTTTATTATTCATAAGAATTTGCCAAGCAAATGCACTTTTAAGTAATTTCCAAGTTCTGAATCACTTGCTAGCTGCTTCTCAGAAGCTGTACTACAAAAGCAGTCTGTCACATACTTAATCTGGGATTAATGGAATTTTTATTCTACACTGGATTTGGGGTCAAGCCATATTCACAAGTCTGTGTGCATTTTATTATGTTGGCTGCTCACACATTTTTCTGAGACTTGATTAGGTGACAAATATGTAAAAAAAAAAGGAAAAAAGAGGAGGAGCATACAATCAATAATACAATTTGCTTTTTAAAATTAAAAAAAAAAAAGTTGTTTTTAATAACCTCTCAGGATTCAAGAACCTTTTTGCAAGTGGAAAGCACATATTCAGGTGCAGAAAAATAACTAACAACACTTTATGAATCAGGTAAATTGGATGTTGTCCTCTTTTCTGTAATGAATTCAGAAACCATGAGAAACTAGAGCCCTATTTGGCTTTGATCTGGGAAAGTATAAAATAGGTAAACTTAAAAATTTGCTGCTTCAAAAATAAAACGTGCACAAGGAAAGAGATGCAAGATGCAAGTAGAACGAAAGGAGAGAGGACATGATCTATAATTTTATTTTGACTTAATAACTTTATTTTGAGAATCAGGTAGATTTTGTTATGCAGCAATAAATTACATGGTCAGCCAGGAATAAGCATGGAAGCCAAGGAATCCAGCCTGTTGATGACAGACCAGCAGTTTCTTGAGAGCCACCATCTTGACTGGTTTAGCTCTCCCTCTTAGATGCTGAAAAGCTTTGGTAGAAAAATTTTTCAGCTTTCTGCAGCATTCTGTGAGAGCTCTGTGGTTCTCATAAAAGCTATGATAAACACTGCTACGGGTTTTTTGTAAACTAGGTTTTATCTGTGCACCTGGGATTTATTTTTCAGAGTTGTTATGGTACACAATGGAATAATATTTTGAAGTAAGTGTTGTGAGCTTTGGCCAATGGGACAGGGGGTGTCTGGTCCAAGATCCAATAACCTCCTTTCATCTTTGGGAACCAAGTTATAAAAACTGAATTATAATTAATTAAAGGACCACTTTCTTCCTGAACTTGGATTGTGTCGATACTTGCCGTTCTCGGTACGTCACAGCGACACTCCCTGGTGCAAAAACTCACTTTTTCCCCTGTGAATATATTTGCAAAGCTTTGGTTTCCTGGTGCAGGTTCATTTCTACTTTCTTTCGATAAAGGAGGCCTGCCCAAGGAGTTACAGTGAAGGTGGTGGGAGGACGTGTCACCCACAGCGATGCCAGGTGTTGGGAAATGCAAATGTAACTGCAGAAACAATACTCTGCACTGTCTTTGGAATTATTTCACTGCTCCTGGAGCCACAGTCTGCGCTTCACTTGTCCAGCCTGCACATTTTTAGGTGTTCAGCTTCCCACCTCTCTGCTGCCCACGGCTTCTTTCCCTGCGACAGTGGTCAGTGCGGGGCACAGGGAAAACTACTGCCCATGAGTCTAAGCAGGGTTTAAAAAATTACACAAAGTTCTTTCTTTCATTGCTTTCACTCTGCTGATTCACAAACTGAAATAATTGTGGTTTTCTCCTAAATCCTTATATTAACTGCTAAATAATTTATGGTTAATTCCAAAACTTGTACTCTTTTACTACTATACCCCAGAGAACAATAACTACATGGATTCATTCCTTGATCTCTCTGAAGGCAACAGGAGTTCCAAGTAGCTCAGTAGATCACAACAAAGGTTTTTGTGGTATGGAATGGTTGAACAATAAAAACTTGTGTTTATGAAACTGTTGTTATTTTCTTCCTCAAAGAAATGATTCAGTGATTCAAAATGCATGGACGGATGGGCCATCTGATTATATTGTCTTCATCAGATCCACCCTGAAGCAAGAGAAGAAAAGCTAATGGATCATATAAAATGAAACAGTAAAGTCACATAAATGCAAGCAACATTTCTTTCCCTTTTAAGCCATTAATGTTGAATACCATAATGCATCAGTTCATATTTTTGCTTCACTACATTCAGAATCAAATCACCTCACTTACTTTGAATGAAGTTGCTTTGCTTTTCAGGACACTCATGGATTATCAAATGATCTATGGAAGAATAAAATAGGTTAGAATAAAAAATATATATTGAGTTATAAATCCAGTATTTTGACCTAAATAGTGTAAATCTTCTTATAAGCAAAAAAAAATAAAATGCTGTACATTCCTATAACAAGGATTTCAGAATATGATAGTATATAAAAACTATTTTATATTTTCTTGATTTAGTAAAATGAATGTAGTATATGTCTACAGATGGAAACTTCAAATGTTAATGTTAATACTCTTTCAAAAAGTGATTCCAGAAAAAGTGGGGGGGAAAAAAAGCAGTACACTGTGGTTTTCATATCAGGTTGCATTTTGTGCATGCCATATGTTTGTGCCTGTGCATGCATATTAATGTGACACTGTGTAGTGCTAGAGGTTTGGTGAGCATTCTGTCTTGGATGATGATATCCCTGTTTTCAAATCCATTGAACATCAATCTGTAAATTTTGCTTACAAGTTGGGGTTCAACTTGTAAATAAATATCTCTTATTTCAGATTTTCCAGGAGATTGTCACTATTGTAAATGTAAGCCAAGGCTGATCTTCAGATATTAATTTTTTTAATGTTTTTCTTTTTAGTCTTCCTCACCTTTCGTTAGTACAAAACCCATGCTCTGCAACTGATTTTATTGTAAGAGGGAAGTCATTAATGGGACAGCTGAAGTGTGATTTATTGGACAAAATATAGACAAGATCATATCCAACCTTCACCAAGCAACCCCTTGGATACTTTATATTCTTTTCAGCAAATTGGGTGCTTTTAGAGAGTTTGAGTATCTAAATCATAAGATATAAGGTTTCTAAACTAGCACCCTCCACCAGACACCTTCCACTATCCCAGGTTGCTCCAAGCCCCGTCCAACCTGGCCTTGGATGCTTCCAGGGATCCAGGGGCAGGCACAGCTTCTCTGGGCTGTGCCAGGACCTCCCCATTCTCACAGGGAACAATTTCTTCCCAAGATCTAATCTAAACTTGCCCTCTTGTTTAAAGCCTTTCCCCTTGTCCTGCCACTCCAGGTCCTTGTCCCAAGTCCCTCTCCAGCTCTCCTGGAGCCCCTTCAGACAATGGAAGGGGCTCTAAGGTCTCCCTGGAGCCCTCCCTTCTCCAGGCTGAACACCACCATCTCCCCCAGCCTGTCAGTCTCCATGTAACATGAAAAAGTGCATTTGAGTCTTGGAAGCAAATAGAGAATTTGGTGATGCACCAGGATAGAAACACACTCAGATAGGAGGACAGAGGATTATTATTGGCTGTGTTTCTTCCATTTACACAGCCCATGTGAAAGGATATGATGAACAATGAACATTTCTAAAGATTTCTTGTCACCCTAGGGAAGTTATTTGTTTATTTTGGTTCTAAATTCATGTACAGAAACAACTATCAGCTTTTTCCATTGAATGTGTTTCTATTATATGTCTTTAGTGCAGGACTGGTCTTTGTTACGTGTTTTTTTAGTGTCATTTCCTAAAGAATTCTCTGCTGAGTATGATCTTAGAGAGAAGTAAAAACCCAAAATAATGAAAATAAATAGGTTGGGGTTTTTTTTATTCATGACTGCCAGTGGTAGATGCATTTTACACATAGATTTTAAACTTGTTCAGAGATTCCAGTTTAAGTGCTCTCATGTTACATCAGTGTTGTCAGATGTTGCTGTATTGCAGAAATAAGTCACACTCAGCTGAAGGACTGTGAGGGAGAATATTACATAGAATAACTCCAAAGGAGAATGTTAAACTTTGCATTTTCAGATGCAAGCAAACTGATGGTTTGATGAAATGGTATCAGTAGTACAGGAACCTCCAAGGGCCCCTTCAGCAGCCACAGAAGGGGCTTAAAAAAGACTGCAGTAATTGCCTGAAAAGAGCTGTGTGATCATTAACTGTTAACCTGAAACTTCAGTAAGGTTTTATTTTACCCATGAGTGCTTTTTTCTCTTTCAGAGTGAGCTCTGCTATACTGTCAATCCGCCCAGAAAAATCCCCTCAACCTTGCTGGTGCTGTGGTATAAAGCTCCACCTGCTCTCTGACCAAACATGGCCTGGCAGGTTGCTGGCACCAGCAGAAAATAGTAGCATAAAATCATCACTTATGATATGTAATTGGAAAGATTGCCAAGAATAATATGGGGATTTTTTAGCTAAATCACAAGGAGAAAAAACCTGGAGATTATTTTTAAACCAAGTCTACAAAAAAAAAAAATTGAAAAGGCCCTTTAAGCTGTATTGTACAGTTGTCCCCCACACCCTCAGATTTAGCATGGATTTGTCACAGTGTATAATCAATGTGGAAATATAAGTTTGTGTCCTGGAAACTTTATTGACAGATTAGCAGGTGTATAGGCAGCAAAGATACAGTCAAATGCACACAGGGAAGCCAGAGTTGCTACAGGAGCTCTACTTCTCCCATTAACACCGACGGGTGTGGCAATTTTCTCCTTTTTTACTGCAGGACTAATTAGCTGAAATGAGTAACATATTTAGGCAATAGCACTGCTATTAGCTCAGGAGCTGCCACGTTTACAGGAAATGTGATTACCTCCTGGTAAATGTGCTCTCTGTATCAGGGATAATTATTTACTTGTAGGATGCCATATAATAATTTGTTTTTTAACCTAAGGATGACAGGCATGGGCTTTGCTGTCTCTTTTGCAAAGGTTACGGCAGAAATTCAGATTCCTACATAAAAATGTCCACCAGCACTGCCAAGTTATTGAAAATGGGTAAATATAGTCATCTTCAGTTGTCTTACTCACTAAGAGGGAGGAGAAAGTTTGTGAGAAATTATTTGAATTTAGGTTTCATAAAAAGATGAAATATTAACACAAATCTTGGGTTGAATTGATACTCAGGATGGGTATCCTGTGGTTTTGGGGTTTTTTTCAGAGAGCTTAAACTTAGGCAATCATTTCATTCATCTTTTTCCTATGGCACAGAATATCTTTGTCATCACAATTTCCTAGACCAAATAATCAAGATCCAGTGGTTTTTGATGGCTAAAAAGTGACTAAAGCATAATTACACAAACAGTTGAAATGGAAGATGAACTAATGTTCAAGGTCTACTGTTACTGCTTTGGGCTCTGAGTTCATGGGTTCTCACAGATGAATTAGAGAGGGAAAAAGAAAGAAAATATGTTGGAAATAAAACCAGAATAGCAATACAATAGATTTAAACATGGAGTAAGCAAGAATCGAGCAGATCCATTTTTGATTGCTACAATTAGCAGAATTATGCATCAGTCTATCTCATGCCAGTCTCTTGGGGTATCCTGGAAGGAGACATTCTACTATAAGACAATATAGAACAGGAGTTAACATAAAACTTTTACTTGCCTTTTTTTTACATTTTTCACATTGACAATAAAGTGATTTGCACAAGCTGGAGGTGTTTCATAGTCTGAATTCGCATCTCTGTCTGCTGTGAAAACCCTGTGGTTCTAAGGGCAGAAAGAACTTCTTGGGCTGCTGCTCTCCCACAATGTTCATATCAGTCATCGAGCATTTCTCAGAAACTGGATGAAAGAACAAACAGAAATAGTCTCATGAATATGCATTTTATAATTTCTAATTAATGTTTTAAAATAGAAATAGGGCCTGAACTCCATGATCTTACCATTAGAATGGATTGAAGAGAGGTGTGTGTATGTCGTGTGTGTGTGTACATATGCGTATAAATATATGTGAGTGTGTGCAAATAGAATTTTTATTAAATTTTCTGATATCAACAGAAATGTGATGTCTTCTAATTAAATTTGCAAAACCCCACAACCTAATCTGTAGCTTTCTGGTCCCTGTTTGCAACAATACAGTTGAAAAATCATTTAAATTAATCCTTTATCAAATTAATAAAGGAAAGAAGCTACAATCATCCTAGGTGATAGGTTACAAAAAATCAAAACGAATAGAATTAAAATGAAAAAAAAAACCCTTTTTATTTCTTTTGAAACTATTCAGCTAGTTAGTGATGAAGCCTGTGGAGAAACAGAAAAATAATTTTGTGATTGAGTTACCCAAAATTAGGCTGAATATAGCTTCTTAAACAATGCTATGGAGAACAATTCCACAGTAATGGCAATGAACTTAGATGATCTCAGATTATCTTTTCCAAAGCTGATTCTTATGGGGCTACTCTTTTAGCTGACATACCCATTAATGGCTTATAAAGGAGAAATAAAGAGAGTGAATACAAAAGGCTGTTAATCAAAGAAGTTTCCCCTAATTGGTCAAGGGAACTTTTTACACTCAGACATCCATTGGAGTCTCTACCACCTTGATCACAGTGTTATGTTACATATTTTCCTTAATGTAAATAATTTATGTATTATATGTTCGTGCATTAGAAAAAAAAGCTTGAAAAAACAATGTAGAAGATGTTTAATTTGTCATATGCTTTAATGCAATGGGGTTTTTTTATCTGTCAGTGCCTTTTTGGTCCAATAGGTTTTATTATCTGATCAGCAAAGTGACTTTGGAGTTAGACCCAAAGCACAGGCCTCACATACAGCCAAGGCATATGTGTGCCACTGGCATCCCACTGAGAACTTCAACAGTCCCCACAATATTAACAGCCACTATAAGCAAGGTGATCTGGGTTTTATCCCCACTGCTGCAGTGAAACAGGAGACATCTCAGGTATGAAAAGTAACTGCAGCTATAAAGTCCTAAATAGCTGCAGTTGTACTGCAATGTACAACAGTTTCATGGCATGATGGAAATTAAAAAGTTGGAATAAATCACGGTGTGAACCCCAAAAAAGAACTCCTAAAAAACCGTAAAGGGCTGGTCTCAGAAGCCTTTGCTCACCATGTTATTGCCCTGTTCCTACAGACTATCGTCACTAGAGCATCACTGTTGCATTGTGGTCTCTGCCCTGTTGAACACTGGTGCTGCTGTGGCTTCTCCAAACTTTTCTGTGTTGTCCTTGGAAAGCACTCGCTTGTACTCATCAATAAATCAAATCACAACAAGAGCTAATGAGAGCAGTCTTTGTTCAGTAAGATAGGAGCGCCACTTTTGGTATTCACTCAGTTAAAGTATGGTTGGTTACCCATTGCAGATGATGGTTCGGGTAGGGACTGCCAGGAGGCCAAGTCATCATCATCTCTCTCCAGTGGGATGTTCCCCAGCTCGTCTTGAGGCTGATAAATGTTTCTTAAATTACTTGACTTCCTGTGAAGTGAGCTGCAAAATCAGAATGAAGACAAGGGATAAATGTGATCTCAAGTGTATCAAAGGGTAATAAAAATTGCAGACCAAGCTTTTCCACTGTGCTTAGAGAGTGCTTCATTTAGATTAACACTGCATGGACTTCAGGTCTCATCTGTTTGCTAAAGGATTTGCATGGTTCCTTCCTACTGCCATTGCTTTTATTCATACTAATTGTTTTTATTCCAACTACCAACCACTCCAGGGTCTGCTCTAATAACTGGGAATCCCAGACACCCAGCAGAGCACTCACAAATTGAACTAAACAATACAAGTAAAAAAAGGAATATTTTCTCTCTGTATTACAGCTGACTCATAGCAAAGAGCCACATTCATTACAGAATCATCATAGAATCCTCACAGAATGGCTTGGGTTAGAAGGTCCCTTAAAAACCGTTCAGTTCCAATCCCTCTGTCATGATCAGGGACATCTTCCACTAGACCAGGTTTCTGAAAGTCCCATCCATCCTGACCTGGAACACTTGCAGGGGTGGGGCAGCCACAGCTTCCCTGGGCCTCACTGTCCTCACAGTAAGGATGTTCTTCAATCCTTACTCAGGTGTTGATGACATAACAACTCAAATCCTTACACGGTACAAACCAGAGAAATTGGTCCTGGTGTCATTCCCTGCCTTGTCTCTATCCAGATCCTGTGTCTCCATCATGATGTCAAATCTGTCATTCTACAGAGGAGAAAACTCCCATCTGTGTGTCCCTGCAGGAAACCTCTGCTGAAGAGCACACAGACCACTCAGTCCCGTGCAAAGCATTGTCTGCAAACTCTTTCTCATTTTTAGTAACAAAATAAAAAAAAACATCTTGTAAAGAGATAATCAAATAAAACAAATGCCTGTCGGGAAGAGAGAATCATGCTTAGATTCTATTGTTTGTGACTTGTACAGATTTACACAAATTTATCAGCAAAGTGGTGTTTTTCTGTTCTCTGCTCCTGCACATTTCATTTTGATGTTCTCACAAAAGAAACTTCACCACTGAAAGGACCTCAAAAACTTAAGAAAGAGTAGGCAGTCATTTCTATCTCTATTCGTGCCACAAAAGACAAAATAATTTTATGACATAGTGAACAATAACTTCTCCTTTGTTCTCCAGATATGGGAGCCACTTTTTCTGGGTAAAGAATGTATTTATTTATGGAACAATTTTAAAAATGACACCAGGGATAATTCACTCAAGAAGCTGAAAATGGCAAGGCAGCATGAGTCATCTTATTCAAAGTGGCAAAAGAGAAGAGTTGTATTTCTTGACAAAACAAAATTGGACATACACCATGAAGTATGTATTGCCCATTATTTGAAATTTCCAGTGAAAACCCTGTGATTCCAAAGCAGATTGGACGTTGTCCATGGTTGTCTTCCATTGTCTATGGGAGATGATGAGAAGCAGACAGTAGCTCATTTTAGCCATCCTGCCAAAATCAATAGTATCTTAGAGAGCTTCAGTGAGAAACAACTTGTCGTGCCAGCAACTGAAGCAGTGTGTGTCAAAGAAATTAAACTCTTCTTTTTACAGGCTTTGGTGTAATTGAAGGGAAAGTGAAGGAGGTATTCCGTGAGCTTTGCAGCCCTAATAGGGATGGAAATTACCTCTCTGCAGCCTGCATTCTGCAATACTGCCCTCAAGGTCAGCAAAACTTTTGTCTGAGTGAAGACTGGAGGGCTGGAATAAGTAGTGGGTCTAAACCTCATCAGAGGTGTTTGAGTGCCTTAGTTTGGAAAACTGATCACAGACACTCAGTGTGAGCTCAAGCAGTCCCTTTGCTTTGAAGGCAAGAGAAATCTTCACCCCACCACAGCCATTCTCGGGTGTGTGTGCTTCAAGGATATTTGAAAATTGACATCTGCGAGCCCTGGAAATCATTTCCAGCATGCATTAGACTTGTGATTACTTAGGTAGCTGTACACTTTGTCTCACACCTTCCTCTACCCAGCAATGCTCCTCTTCACGAGGTGGAATGCAGAGGGGAAGCTGGGGGCAGGATCCAGCACTGTCACAAGCAAATGTCTCTCCTTCAAGAGGTCAATTCCCTACTGAAGAAATCACAGTACATGAAAATATGAATTCCCTTAAGTCTCATTCTCTAAGGCCATTACACTTTTGAAACAGCTTCTTATTCCTCATAAACTGTCCCAGTGCCTAAAGGGGCTGCAAGAGAGCTGGAGAGGGACTTTGGACAAGGGCCTGGAGGGACAGGACAAGGGGGAATGGCTTTAAATTAATAGAGGGCAGGGTTAGATCAGATATTAGGAAGAAACTCCTGAATGTGAGGGCCTGGCACAGGTTGCTCAAAGAAGCTGTGGCTGCCCCATCCCTGGAAGTGTCCAAGACCAGGTAGGATTGGGCTCTGAGAAACCTGGGATAGTGGAAGATGTCCCTGCCCAAACCATTCTATGGTTCTATGAAATCAGCTGCAGCTATTGAAGCTCCCAGGGCTGTGTGATTAGCTTAGTGGCCAAGACCAATATTTGTCTTTCAGGGCTGAGATTGAGCTGCTTTGCCTCAACTTGCTAAAAGAGTAAAATTACAAACACCCTATCAAACAAAAAATGAAACATAAAAAAAAAATTATAGGTTCTTACTTTTGCCCTGAGGGAAAATGATCCATAAGAAAGCACAATCCTCAGATTTGGTGATTTCCAGCTATCAACCTCCCTCGGAGATTTTGCAAGGTCTCCCAGCTCAGTACCTGCAATAACTATGACTCTAAAACCTGAGACTATATGTACCATTATCTCCATCATCTGCTCTTCTGAGAAGAACAGGAAGAAGAATTTATAGTCAGCATTTCCCATAACCAGAGGATTTGTCACAGGAGGGACCCACTGTACCCGGATAGATAAATTCCTCAAAAATCACATAATTCCTTTGTTTCAGCTTTCTTGCTCTCTTTGTATCTCTGTTGACTGATGTATCCTGTGTTTGTCTCCAGTTGCCCTTCCATTGTGACACTAAATAAAACAATAAAACACAAATGTAAAAATACAGAGTTGATCAACTCTTCAAGTCTGGGATTGGAAAGACCATCATGGCATGACTCAGCACATGGACATTTTTTTTCCTCACAATTCTTTAGATGAAAACACTTATGGTGAATTAAATATTCCTAGGTTGAAGTGTAATTTAATTTGTCATAGGAAGTGGGATTTATTCTACATTCACTTAATAATTTAACTGGAAAGATTTATCTCTGAGCGTGAAGAAGTAAACATGTTCCAAACCCACTTAGCCTGGGAGTAGTTTTATTTTCTGAGGCATTCATAAATGACAACTGAAATGTTTAAAAACATTTCACCATAATAATAATAACAATAAAGCCTAATGTTGTGAGGCTTCTGAAAATGTAATTTTCTTAGAGAATAACAGTGCCACACCTGGTTCGTCCAGTTATTTTGGGGGGAAGGAATTGTTAGCAGCCTGCATAATTTGATTTAAGGATTTATTTTCCAAAATAATATTCATGATCAATTTCTGGATGTTAAATGTAACAATGTAAAAAGAATCTAATAAAATACTATTTTTTGTCATACAGGATTTTATTATATAGCTTTTGAATTTACTTCTGTATCTTGCATGAGGTGATAAATCAGTGTGTCCCAATAACAGCAGCTATTCAGTCTTCATGACTTCGTGACATGGAGGCTTCATGACTTCAGAATACTAATTTTGACCACTAGTTTTAAAGCGTCAGATCTCAGGTGATTGCTTTCCCAATGTTTATTTTCAGAGCCCATTTTTTAGGCAGCTCTGAATACAAATACAGGTATGGCAGCAGCTCAGCACAAACTGTGCTAGAAAACCATTTATCTTTGCTTGTTGAAATAGTTTTTGTAGATATTGATTCACATTAATTATTTTCCATACAGATTCCTTTTAATGCAGCTACTTCAACAATACACAATAAAGTGTGTCCTTAATGGAATCATTTGCATATTTTTTTTAGATCAGTAGTCTATTTAAAATGGAGTTTGTCAGGCTTAGATCTCATTGCTTATTTGTTCTTTCATGATAAAAAGAAAGAAATAGTAGGTAACTAGGTGAATACATAAAATTTGTAAAGCTCCACTTATTTGCTCCACAAAAGAAAACGAAGATTCTTGCCGTCATCATGCCCTCTCTGTGCCTTGTTAAAAGACCAGCTGAAAAAAATGCTGGTTGCACACTGCCCATTTAAAACAGGCACCAGACAAACCCTGATGTGAATGCAGCAGCTCTATGGATTTGTGTGTGGTATATAGTGCTGGTACTGCAGTGGATTTTAAAATGGATGTTTGCTGTTCAAAGCTCTCAGCCAAGTCCCAGTAGATCTTAAACTACTGCTGAGACCTTCCACAGACTGCCCAGGTGAACAAGAAGTAACTTAAGGTCTTCGTACCATTGCTTCTCTACCTTAAATCCACTTTAGGGACGTCATTTGTCTTAAAAGGTGAGAATTGAATTGCAGTGAAACCTTCATTTGATATCTGCTGATTCTGATTAATATTTTAAGGAGAGTAAATATCCCTTCCTAATTCCCAATGTTATCTGATGCTAAACAAGGGAAAATACCTTCTCTATACTAAAGTCATAACGTCTGAGCACCGAAACACAAGGATTAACAGGCTGCTTAACACTGCCCTTTCTCATGGAACAGAAAGAGCAGGGCTTAGCCAGATATATGTGTGTGTATTTCTTAAAAAAAAAAAAAAAAAAAGAGAAATCAAATTATTTCTTTTAAAAACTGTTGAGGTGAATTCAAAGAGTTAATGGCACCAAGTGTGTTAGCAATTCTATATGAGGCTTGCTTTATGCTCTTGTTTATTTTGGGATTAACTATTCCCTGTGAGTGCAGTAGAACATGTGTGTAAGCTGGACAAAATATAGCATTTGATTTACTGGTGCTCTAGAAGGCATTTTTTTTGGTACTGTTGAATGTTAGCATTTAACATCCTCTTCAGCAGGACTTTTGACCTTCCCTAGGGCTGCCTTAATAGCTGTCCCAAGCAGTGGCCACCACACTGATCTGCTTTGCTCAGCTTTGCGTAAGGCAACACAGCGAAACAAAAAGGGATTACTGAGCATCAGCCTGTGCAGCCCAACTTTGCTGGCAATGCTATTCCAGCACAGAGTGCTCTCCTACACCCCAGAACATTAAAAATATCCCCACTTCAAGGCAATGTGCATAAAATCACAGCAAGACAGAACTACCACTCCAGATCCCAATCCTAAGACTTTCGAAGTGTTCCAGTGCTTGCTTACACCTTGATAACATATTCCTACACTTCTGCCATCAAAATCACATTTTCAAACCTTACTTTTTTCTTGCATGAAACAGTGCATGCTACTTAGGCATTGTTGACATCTTTAACACTACAGAAGTTTTAGGGATTTGTATGGTTTCTAGGCAAATAATTAGTTTTAAAAATGTGCATTGTTTCCAGGCAACAAATTCCTATTAACTTTGAGGAAAATTGGTTGGTTCTGTTGCCTTATATTCTTATGAAAAATCATAGACAGGCATACTTAGCTTAAAATTAAAATAATATCTTCAAGGTATTTAGAGGTATTTAAAATATGTTGCTTTGTTCAAAGTGAAGCATTTCAAAATAGTGAATATTGCTCAAAGGATTGTTTTTACTCCACTGAGGAATAAAAACAAATTTCAAAACATTGAAAAATGTTGAAAGCTTCAGCAAGTAGGAATTCCTTAAAACACCAGCTGTAGTTCTTGGAGCAAAAATAGCAGATGACCTGTTACTGATTCAAACAAATACTGTTTGCACTCACTCATCATGTCTCCAGTAAAACGTTGTCAGTCCTCCTTCTATGCCCCTGTCAGAACTGTGTGGGGAGTGGTGAAAATAGTGCCTAAACAATACAGTAAAGAGGGATTTTTGTCATTGGGATGGATTAAAGGTTTTTGACTAAATAAATTACATTGTTGAAAGGAGTTTTAAACTGTACATCGTCAAAATAATTTATTTGACAGTCCAAGTTCATCATAAGTGTCAAGGTGCAGCTCTGCAGGAGAGATGTAGCTACCCCACAAAATCCCTTCCCTTTGCAGAAGGGACAGCCCAAAGCTCCTAGACAAAGACTCTGGTGAAGATACACAAGTATGCAGAACCATGAGGGTGCTTACAAGTGAGGAGATAGGGATGTTTTTCTGTACCTATGAAGAGAATGGTATCAGGCAGACTTCTCCTCAGATCATTGGTGCCACACCAGCACCTTGTTGCTCGTAACTATGCTTAAACTGAAGCATTTGAGGAAATGTCAAAGGGATCAGACTGAAAACTGAAATTCATCATGTATTCATAGTTCACACGGAAAAAGTGAGAGAAATGCAGTTCAGAAGGAAATGAGCAGGACCACTGCAAAGTGGCTGGAGAGGGACTTTTATAAGTGCATGCAGTGATAGAAGGGGGAATAGCTTCAAACTGAAGGAGAAGAAATCTAGATCAGATGTTAGGAAGAAGTTCTTGACGGTGAGGGTGGTGAGGCCCTGGCACAGGGTGCCCAGAGAAGCTGTGTCTGCCCCATCCCTGGAAGTGTCCAAGGCCAGGTTGGATTGGTCTCTGAGAAACCTGGTCCAGTGGAAGGTGTCCCTGCCTGTGGGATCATCAACAAGATGGTCTTTGAAGACTCTTCCAACCTGAACAATTCTGTGAGTCTATGAAGTATAAAACAGTGTAATCAAAGCTCCTGTACATCCCAGATTCTCAGAAGGCTGTTGGAGAAAACTAAACCAAACTTGTAAACCAAAACTAAACCAAACAGTAAATTTGTCCATATGGCAAGTGTTGTGCTTAAATGGGCTTTGGTTCTGTATGGTTTCTGTGTATTCCATAGAGATCAATGCACAGGCAGCATCTGTACCAGACTGAGCCAGTTATTTCCTTCTGAAAGAGAAACTGGGAATGGCTGCAGTCTACCTAGCACAAGGCTCTAGATCTTGGAGCAAAACTGTTTAACACCATTTCCCTTGCGGAACTCAGAACAGATTCTGGTACTGATACAAAGGCAGGGCCTTCATAACTGCATGGCAGAGTGGATGGAGGACAGGAGGACCTGGTTGATAGAAACTTGTGCTTCAGCTAAGGAGGAACTGAGATAAGCTGGTGATAAGGAATGTGTTTCCTTGGCCCTATAGCTGACTATTCCTTTGACTCAAATATGTGTGGAAGGATACGCTATGCAGCTTGGTGGGAAGAAATGGATCGTGGTTGATCATTGCAATGTGAATAGTTTTGGTCTTTGGGCAATAGGGAGGCTGGACAGTGCATTGATATTTCAGTTGGAGAGTTATTCAAGTTCCTTTTCTGCATTTCCAGTCCTTGTGTTAATGTGTGTGCCCACGTGTCTGTAAAGTGGGGAGAGCTGAAGAAGGAGAAACTATGTTGTGAACACAGATGCATAAGGTAATACCTTTTACAAGTAGCAGAAAAAAAAAGGGATTTGAGAAGAAAAGAGAAAAAAAATTAAGAAAATCAAGTTTTTATGTGTTTAATTCATTACATCAATTCATATTAGACTAGTCCCAAAAGAAAAAAAGGAGGAATGACATATTTGAATTAGCTGATATTTGTATGGTTGTTAGAACACCATTTACCCTGACAGACTTTGTAATAGTACTAATACTGTCATTTATTAGTTACTATCTAAATTAAACCAGTCTGATGATGTATGTTGGGATCTTGATCATCAGAAAAAGAAAGACAAAACCAAAGCAGTTTAAAAAAAAAAGAGTTTAGACTTGTTGCTTAGACTGTGGTTTTGCTTTCCAAATACTTGAAATCTTATTATGACATTCAGTGATGGAGCTTTTCCATAAGCTGTCAGAGTTGACTTATAACTTTAATTTCACAAAACTTTAATGATCTCAATATGGGTAATCTACAAGTAAACAAATGTGGCATTTCTTAAATATTGTTAGAACTTAATAATTTGCAAGAAGAAACTCATTTAATAGAAATCAATTATTTCATTAAATAGAGAAGCTCTGTTGAGATCCATCATTGAGGAGCTCTGATATTAGTTATTTTTATTATTAATATTTTCCTCCAGCTTTTCAAAAATTCAGCTTCACCAATAGCCTCCAATCAAAAGTTCTGGCCTTTTATTTATAAGAAGAATGAAAGAAAAGAGAACAGAACAAGTTGCAAGAATAGATACAGAAGAAATAGATATGCAGCTCCAAGCCCAACATCCAGCACTAGGTGTTTACTATGTTAAATACTAACAGACAAAAATATCTTTATTAACATTATTAACACCTTTTGTAGAGTTCACAGCAGAAAAAAAAAATACTCTGGCAGGGACTTTTTACCTAATTTCCTTGAGAAATGGGGTTCATGAGTTCATTTTTTCTTTGTTAGTCCATCTGGCGCTTCTGCTTCCATTCATGTTGAACACGTTTTCCAATTTCAACAAAGAATCCACAAAAGAAGACAACATCTTATGAATGCCTCAACAAAGTCAAAGCTCCAGCAGCTACAGCTGTGGTTGGTATCTCTGTGGAACAGACTTGTCCCAACATGGGCTGCAACGACAAAGGCAGAGACAGATCTCAGCACTGCTGGTGGGACAATGTACTGGCAGGGGATGAAATTCAGATCAAGGGGAGAAAGGATTTATTTTCACAGCTCTTTCTGCTCCTACCCTGGCAATCTGAATTATCTTGGTTTGAGTTTAAGAGCAGGACCCAATCACAGAATCACAGAACGATTCGGGTTGGAATGGACCTTGAAGATCACCTCATTCCAACCCCCCTGCCATGGGCAGGGACACCTTCCACTATCCCAGGCTGCTCCAAGCCCCATCCAACCTGGCCTTGGACACTTCCAGGGTTGGGGCAGCCACAGCTTCTCTGGGAAGCCTGTGCCAAGTCTTCCCCACCCTCACAGGGAACAATTTCTTCCTGAGATCTAATCTCAGTCTATCCAATGACATACTGGTTCCTGCCCAAAACAACCTGGTGGCTTTGAGATTTTTACAATTTACTTGGAATCAGGTATTTCTGGTTAATTTTTAAGAATTTAGGGAAAGATCAAACTACCCTACACAAAGCAGTATGCTAAACTCATAAACCTAAATTTTACTCAGCTAATTAAAGCTTCATTAATGAAGTAATCAAATAAAGGTCATAATTAAGATTAAATTCATAAATCAAAGTTTTTACACTGTTAATTCATCAGAATAATAAAGAAATTACTACATTAAGTTTTCATTTAAGTACTGGAAGAATTGTTCATTTTTAGTCTTTTCTTGGCATAATTTAGAGTCCTTGGCTTTGGTTTATCTAAGACTCAAAGTTAATTCTCTCTTAGTTGCTGTCTTCACAATTGAAGGTCAGTTGCAAAAAAACCTAAAATATTTAGATGTCTAATGCAGTTTGGAAGTCTATGCATAAAAGAACAATTAGGAAATAAAGTCACTAGCTCCCTTGAGATTTTCCTTGTCTAGAGGATTAAGGTAAGCAGATTTGGCATGATCATACTAAATAGTTTGGCTTTCTGTGTACCACGTTGTCTGTTGATGTAACACATCAATGCCATACATCCATGGCAAACTACATCCACGAAAATATTGCATGTGCTGACTAGGAGTGCCCTGGCATCTGTACAAGGTCAAGTCTAACAGCCTCAAATGATTTCCTGTCCTTTAATGTTTACATCATCTAAATAGAAGTAGATAACAGGCTTTTATTTTTAAAGGAAATTAATAGTCACTCCACTTTTCTACAAAGCCTCTTGTTAAAAAACTTCAGACCAAAAAAATACGTAGAAGGTTATGACACTTTTGGTTTAAAACCCACACCTTTCATATGAATTCAGCCCTGGCCAAACTATTTATTTGATTTAAGTGAAGAGGACATTATCTCTGTTAAAGGTAGGACCGGGTAGCAAAAGAACTGAGAAATTCACAGGATGAAAAAATAGGTGAAGGAAGAAACATCTTGTTAAAATCTTCTTTGTGACCCAGGCACCTTTCATAATGCAGCAACCTATACTTGCCTTAAATTGTGAAAAGTGGGGAAAAGATGAGGGGATGGGATCAGAATCTTTCTGTTGTGTGAGTTCATCCATGTTTTTTACTTTGTGCATGCTTGTTGGCTTTGATTTGCTTTTATTTCACATTCTGTTGAAATCAAGCTTAGAGAGCTGATGTTTCTTTTTTTAAAAATGTTGACAATGGATTTCTGAAACAAAGGAAACATAAAAAGGATGGACTTTGCCTCCTGTTTTCAACCAATTATTTTTTATGTAAAAACCAACCCTAAAACCCAACAAAACACAAGAATGTTGAATTAGCAGATTAAATCCTTTTTACTGTTTAAACACAGTTACTTTGCACATTTGACTTTCTTTTAGCAAGTCTTTTTTATTAGCTAAAGAATCCATTCATTTGCTATTAAAATTTTCACAGGCCAAAAAAATCTTATTTGCGGAATATACTTATGTCATTCATTTCATTTTCTAATACATAGGAGAAATATCTGAGTCATTCAAGGAAACACCACAATTTCTGCAGTTTGATGTTTGTATATTGTGGCGAAATTGCATGAGGCAATTACTTAATATTTTAATTTTTCTTAAACCCTGGAAATGTGCTTCATGGATTGAATACTCATTTGAATACAGGAAAGAATCTTTGCATAGAAATGAGCCAGTCAATCCCTTCCACAGCACCAGCTCACAAACGTGTGGATAGTAGAAAGATCTTGCTTAAATGCTTAGTGCCAGCAGAAACAAAAAGCACCCAGGCTAAGCCATTATTAGGAAATAAATAGGCTTGTAAACAATTTAATTCCATAAAAGAGTTGGTTTCCTTGGGACTACAGCAATTTGCATAATGAACTGCAGCAGTAGCCCTTCAATATTCTCTGTTGACATCAGGTGAGGTTGTCAACTCTCTCAAAGCCAGTCAATATTTGCTTGCAATCCTTCATTCAGGGGAGGAGCTCTGAGAAGGGGAAGTGTGTGTTTGGGGGGCCGGGGGTGTGTGGAACTTGTCTACACATTTGGTTTTAGGCTTTCATCCAACCCAGTGTTTTATATAAGCACTGGTAAATAACACATGCTCCTTTCAAATAATATCTTGATGAGAATGATTCTCTCTCTTATTAAAACTCAGATTTCATTAAGAACCTCTCAGTCTCCCACGTCTATTTTCTTTCTAGCCATGCCCGAAACAATGGCATAGACCTGAAGGTTTCCCTTTTTCTGAGCATCATCTCCTGAAGATCCTATTTCATTTACAGTTATAACTGTGGGCTTTTCCTGTTCAAGGCAACAGATATTATTCCATTATTTAGTTGTATAAACATAAGTCTTTAGCACCATTTTGGATAATCCAAGGATAATCAAGACATCGTGATGAGACTGGAAGATAAAGAGTCACAGGATTGGAAGGAGGTCTCTGGCCTGATCCCCTAGCTCAAAATCAGGTCATGAATCCAGATCAGGTTATTTAAAGCTTTATCCAGTCTGATCTTGAAAATCTCAAAGTGTTTTAATCCCACAACCTCCCTGGGCAACCTCTTACCCTGCTTCCTCGTGGCTCAGATCTCTCTTTTTGAAGGAGCAGCTGCAAGTCACAAAATTAAATCCTAGAGATATTATAAAACCATGAGACGCACTAAAATGTCTGGAATTGTTCATAAGGAAGTAACCACGGTGTTGTTGATGGAGATTTCACCTAATGACAAAAAGGGACTAAAGTTGCAAAGTTGTTCAACTCATCTTTCATCAACAGACTTACCTGCAAAGCTTACCTATCCCAGATGTTAGAATTTTACAAAATTGTAGTCTAACTTTATGAAATGCTGGCAGTAAATAGGAAAAATATACTCATAAAAATACAAACATTAATCAATCTTGATAATAGATTAGAGTAAAACCACATATATATTGATATAACACGTATGTATTTTTATAACATCTTGTAGATTTAGTTTTCAAGTAAGGCTGAAAAACAGCCTTGGTGTGCTCCTTAATCTGGGAGGGTTTTTGTTTGTTTTTAAGTTTCGTTGGTTTGGTTTCATTTGATTTTCTTGGGGTTTTTTTTCAATCCCACGATTAGTATAGGTTAAAAAAAAAAAAAATGACCTTATCAGGTTAGGATGTTTTACAAATAAAAATGTTCCCAGGTCTTTGAATCTTTTTTAGCTGTATTTCACTGCATGTCACTGTACAGGAGACCCCATTTTGACTAATCAGGATTCTCTGGCCTGAGATTCAGCAACAGCATTGTAATTGTAGAAAATGAAAATATTTACTAAATATGATATTTTTCCTTCTCTTGGACACCAGTGTGATCCTTGGATTCCTATATTCCTCTCTAAGTATGTCTCTTGGATGGAGGGCAGAAAGGGGATTTAGGGGAGGATTAAGGATAAGTCCTCTTCAAATATATTTTTATATGCAGCCTTGGGAAACTCATCCATGAAAAAAGAGTTATAAGAGACACCACTAACTGCATCCCTCATTGCCATAGTACTTTTGGCTACCTCTTTTCTATCAGTTTTCCCTTTGCTCAGAAATATTAATTTTGCTTTCATTTTTTCTTTATAAACAGAAAGAGTGAAAAATTCCTAATTTGGGGTTTTTTTCAGTCTTTTAATGGCCCTTAATGCTTAATCTGGAGAAGGTTCAGCAAGTGTGATAAATGCTGAACTGGTGTTACATGGATGTCAAGGACCAAAATCTATCCCAGGATATGTAAAATATTCACAGCAGATGCATGGGCCAACAATTTGCTGATGCAGCACATACAACAGTTTTGGGAGCTTTGAGGCCATCAGAAACTGTAAAGGAATTCAGGGTGATGACTACATTAGCACTGCAGATTTCAATTTCACTGTTGTCCTGATACATTTTATTCAATTTCTCGGAATGAATAATGCCATTAACACTGAATTTCTTTCAAAGGAACAACACAAACATATTAACTAAATTCATTTTGAATCCATTTTCCTTCCTACTGTCAGCCAGTGCTCTTGGCCAGGCATTTTGGAAGATTATTTCCTGGACAGAAAAAGAATGAAAAATGCTATTCTGTCTAAACTTATGTTGCATATAATATTTCTGAAGGATTATAAAATTCATGCTCACAATAGCGGCTGATTGCTCCCTGTATTTTCATTACTTTTCCCTATTTTGATCTATTCATGGTGGCATTGGAGGGAGATTTAAGAATTTTATTTCTGTTTGACTCTGGAAAGTTAGATAACTACTTTTTCAGCTTGCAGAAAACTATTATCTACTTCCATAATCTTCTTAAATGGGAAATATCCGTTTATACACAACTGCTCTGCTCCTGGAAAAGATAGGAGCAATGTTCATGAGATTAAAGGTTCACACTGCAGTCATGTGTCACTCTCTGGCTGCAGCTGAATTACATGAGGAAGTTGCTGCTTTAGTCTGTCCCCAGCTGCTCCTCAGTGTGTCAGGAATTTCTGCACCTTTCCAGGACACCAAGTTCTGTGCTGTCTCCCTAGGCAGGTTCAAGCCCTATAATCAGAATTATTTATGTTTTCAGTGCAGGTGTTTTCTAAAGCATATTTCACCTGATCTGATAAGAGAGTTACTACGTATGCTGGAACACCTGAAGGCTCAGGAACCTTTGGAGGAAGAAGGGAAAGAGGCTGAGGAGTCACGTGAAGCAGGGTAGAGCAGAACACAGGCATTCAGGACATCCAGCTAAAACAGCAACCTCCCAAAGCCTGGTTCCAATGATCCCAGCTTCCTCCACAAGAAGAAATTTAAACCCCAGAGGGGGAAAATCGCTTGCTGCAAGAGGACTTTGGAACAACCCCAAGAAACTCCTGAGTCCTGTGTATGATCTTGAGAGGTGGAAGATAATGAATACCTGTTTCTTCGAGGTTCAACGTTTCTCTTTATAAGTGGCAGCTTCCTTTTCCTTCTATTCCATTACAGAGTTTAAGCTGATTCATTGTTTTTCGAGCAGATTTGTCCAGGATAATGACACTGATGATGATGGAAGTCTTCTATGGAAGAGATTAACGATGGCTGTTTAAGAGGCAGAGGCTGGGCTTTTGCAAGGGGAAAATATCATATTGTGAGCAATTTTATCTTCTCAATTGTCAGTCTTGGTTGTGGAATCTGCTTTTGGTGTAAGTCTGCTGCTTTACATAAGTAGTAAATTAAGTCAACTTTTTAACAGTAGCTTCTATTGATAATGAAATACTACATTCTCTAGTAAAAATAAAATAGTGCCCTCACTAAAATATAAAAGAGATCATTTTGAATAAAAAAGCATTTTCAGACTGATTCAAGGCTAGTAAACCTGATTTTGTTAAAGTTTAAATTATTCCTTTTCTGCTTGCCTCCATTCAAAGAGTGTTTCCGTAATTACCACTTTGTAACAATTGTTAAGAGGGGGAGATAAAATGGTTTAAGTACATCTCTTCTTTCATAATATTAAAGCTATTTAATAAAAAAATGTATATTTCCTCTTCCCCGTGAGAAAAAAAATTTGAAATACACCTTATATAGGTATTGCAGAGATAGCAGTAGGACACCACTATTAAATGTGCCATTATGTGAAAGCTGCGTGCAGAACCAAATAAAATGAGATCAGTATGATGCTTTTCAACTTTGCCGTGTGGGATTAAGAATTTATGAGCAGGTTTTAACAGATGCTGCATTCCACTGCTCACAGCCCTGTTGAGCGCCTTGATAACGCATTGCCCTCTGTAGGACTGAGTGCAACCTCAATCCAAGGACAAGTGTAATGATAGGGAGTCTGGTAATCCATAGGAATAGCTCCCAAATCCATGCCTAAATTTCTGTTGACTTTACAGAGTCAGAGATAGCTGTTTCTGAAAGATTTTCTGGAAGTTTGTATTGATCTAACTCCTGTAAAATTTTGAGCTGTACTATAAAAAAGTGAATGGCATCTCTGAATAGTGTGGGAAGATATTGCCTAACTTTTGCTCTTAAGGTTTTTTTTCTCAAAATCATACCTTTATGTAAGCAGCCTCATCAAAGTTAGAATTTTTCATAGGTACAAAACAACACAAAATTGACAGTTGTGTTGTCAGTGATGGAGATAAAGGGATGACAATTCATAGCAAAAAGTCATTTTCCCTTTGATATTTACCAAATAAGCTTGAATTTCAGCTTTGTTTTGTTTCTGGGAAAGACAGTTTAAAAAAAATTGGTTTTCCTAGCACTTTGTTTAACTGTGTGTTTCATTTTCTAGGTGGGTTATTTGAGGCATCTGGAGGTTTTGGTGTCTGTGAAATATTCACAACATCCACTGAAGAAAAATGAGCACTGCAGAAGCTCAAAACCTCTGACAAAAGAGGCTGAAGGAGCCCCAAATATTGATTGAAGTTACAAAAATTACTTTAGTTCCAGCTCCCGTGAGCTCCTCATTTTATCACTACAAATCTGCTGCTGATGTCAACCACCAGTTTTAGTGGATAACAATTGTGCTGCTACTGAAAATAGTGCGTGAAGAACTTTTAACTCAAAACTCTTCTGATATAAAATCAGATGTATTTATGTGAGAGTTTTAAGAGTGATGGTACCAATGAAAGAATAGCAAATATTAATATTATTTGCAGTAATAGCAAAGAATTTTTTTCTGTGAAGCCAAAGTCAAGTCAAATGTTCTTAATTTATAATCAAAATTATGAAGAGAGCTAAGGGAAAAACTTTTCTCACACTGTATCAAAAACTTCAGGAATATAGTAACTTAGAGAAACTAATACATTGTTAGGGGTTATTTAATTATAATATTAAAGAAAATTGGAGGAAAAAAGGAACATTACAGGCAAGTTACCAAGGAAACCAGTTCAAACTGAAGTCCACAATTTTAGCCTTTAGCATTTGGAGACATAAATGCAGACATGCACAGACATACACCCCTACTTTTAGTGTCTGCAGCTATTTTTACATTCTGCCAAAAGCTAGAGTCTTCAAGGACTGGATTCATATGCAATAAAATCAATTTATATTGCTTGAAATGTACTTCTGACATTATATTATACCACATCAATGCAAATTCATTTGATTGGATAAATGGATCACTTAGCTGTTCCACTAAAGTTGGTAATCTTTTATTTCTTTATAATCAATGCAAACACTTCAAGAAGCGATTTCCTTCATGGTTGTATCTGCAATACACAAATATACTAATGAGTAATGGAAATCCTGGTGTCTCTGCAGCAAAGTAGCGCAACAGATACTGCATCCATACAGCTGAACTCTCCCAAAGCAGGGTCTGCATTCAAGGAATTTTAGTCAGGAATTGTTTGACGACATCCTCGTGACAAGGGATAAAACCATCTTGTAAGGTAAAACAATCACAAGAAAAAAGGGGGAACATTTCTTAGGTCCCTGTCCTTGCCCTAATTTATTTTTGCTAATGTAGCCTTCATTATAAGCCCAGGAAAAATTTAATTCTCATTTAAGCATAGCATTATTTGCCTACCAGTTTCTAGAGGTCCATGATGTAAAAAAATACCTTGGAAAGAGCCCTCAGCACTCTGAAGGATATTTGTAAAATGCTGAACAACATCATGGCAAAACCAGCCAGAAACCTCAGTGTCCCAAAGGAGAAAGGCACTTCTGTGCCATTTTAAGCAAAAGAAAAAATTAAATAAAAGGAAGGACATCAGGCAGAGGGAGGAGCTGAAAGAAAGAGGAACCTCATGTCCTTACTTCCAGAAGGGAAAGAAACAAAAATGGAAGCCAAATTGTGGGCAGATGGACCGAGGATGCTGTGGGAGCAGAGAAAACTGATAACATTTTCCACAGAATCACAGAATGGTTTCAGCTGGAAGGGACCCTAAAGATCATCTGATTCAATCCCCCCTGTCACAGGCAGGGATACCTTCCCTTTTATGTGCATAGCAGAAGTGATCTCATCACTACTTTTTAGCACATTTAGAACTCCGTAAAATGTTTTAAAAACTGCCACAGCTTTTGGGCTGAGGTCAGCACCAGTCCCACCACCCTGGAGTGCCACCAAAGACAAATCGCATCTTTTTACCATTGCCCATGTGGAAAGAAGGACTGACTGTGCAGGTACACCCTTCTAATACTGGGCACAAGCCTAGGAGTGTAGAAATACACTTTGCCAGGGCTTTAGAGCCTGAAGTAACAAAAGTGTTTCAGAAATCTTGACTTTTATATGCAGCCTGATTTTTTCCCCATGTTTTTCTGTGCAGTATATCATCGAGTCGTGTTCTGTCTATCACCTTTTCACATCTTCTCTTCCAGTGCACTACTCTGTACTTGGCAAGAAGATGCATTTTTCACATCTTTTTTTATTGCCTTAGAAAACCAGCTAAGACATTTTCACTGTCAGTTGCTTACTTGCAGTATTTCCCCTTTGTACTACAGACAGAACTGTTCAGGTGGAGAGATACAATGTGAAAATCTAAGTAACAAAGAGACGAGACAGACCTTCAGAGGCACTGCTTGATATTTACGATACAAAGGATACATAAAGTTTCTAGTAGGATAAATGGCTAACTTTTTATAAGTGCTGTGTGCTGCCCTGAAATTGTTTCAGTGTTTGGCTTAGATAATTAAATAGTATTGTCTCATTATTAACTTTTGAAATACAGTCCATTAAAAATTAATTTACCAGCCTTTAGCAAAGAAATCCAGTTACGGTGCTGCACTGAATAATAGAGAGTCTGGCAATAACTAATTAATTAACAGTAAAATAACTTTCTCCAGTAACTGCTAAAAATTGACTAGCATGTAAGGATGATCATACAGAAGTCACTAATCCAAGATTTCCTCATTCAAGAAGTAACAGGTATGAATTTAGACAGACTTTTACCATGGTAAGTCCAATATGTTGTTCTCTGATAAATAAAACTGACCTCCTTTTCTTTTGTTAGGTCAGAATGTCAAGCCAAGTGACCCACAGATTTAGAAGCTGCATTCAAGACAGATATTCTTTATTTTATATTTATAGTTCTGAATACCATTTCAAGTGTCAGAAGAACATCCTGGGGATTTATAATCTTAGAGCACAATTCACAGAAATAGTTGGAGTGTACAGCTTCACACGATGACCACAAGTTGAAGGTTGTGGTTTTAATTCTTGTTCTACAGCAATCCGCTCTGATTTTTTAATTTGATTATCTTAATAATTTGATACATCTGATTAATTAATCCATATCTAGCCACTATTAAGTATTAGCAAGCCACTAAGGGATTAAAACATCTTTCTGTATAAATGGAGCTCACTCTCCTTCATTGCTATTGCACTTGCTTCATTTTCATTTTTTTCAGATTTGTTGTTCAGAATTAAAACTTTACGGATTCCATAATTACTTGAAAAATATTCAGGAATTAATTACTTCCATTGATCAATACATATTTATTTGCTTGCAATGCACTCTGTGCCTGTGAATCTATAGCAGAATAATCCCTGCAAATTGTAGATTAAAGGATGAAAAATAAGTAGTTACCATCTTATGCAGGACTGGAGGGAAAATGGAACAGACAGCAGCTTTCCACAAGAAAAAGTAAAGGTTTCAAGATGATAGATTGACAAATACTTTCTTTATTTTAAACCTTTCTTTTTCTTTTTTCTTTTCTTTTTATCTAATTTAGTTTTCGAACAATAATTCCTAATCAAATACTCCTAATGCCTTTCTGGTGAGTCACGGAGTTAATGGGAGACAGCGGGAGAGTGGTGAAAAACATCCCTTCTCTCCTAGAAGAAAGCTGTCATTAGACTCTACCCCCACCATGTAGGCAAATCTTACTGCAAAATTAAAATATAGGAGAAAAGGTTTTGAGTGAAAAACGGGGCACAAGCAGCAGTGAAGAGCTGCACCATCCAGGAGTACAAAA
Organism: Struthidea cinerea; assembly: GCA_013397865.1. NCBI lineage: Eukaryota > Metazoa > Chordata > Aves > Passeriformes > Corcoracidae > Struthidea > Struthidea cinerea. The sequence continues at coordinate 197,855 of VZTI01001582.1, read as the reverse complement.
TGGACTTCTGCTAGATCAAAGTCTGACATGTGGGTCTAACATGTCCATGTTAGTCCATGGAAATACAAGGCCTTACAAATTGGAATTCAAGCTTGAATTCCAAGCTCTTAACCCAATATTTATAATAATATGTACATGAGAACAAGTAAAATAAAATAGGATATTAAGTTAAAAAAAAATAATTAATTCTATCCCAAAATATATTGCTGTGTATCCTTTACCTCTATAAATTCAATTTACTAGTACCCATAGTATGGTATTAACTTTGAAATTACTTCAAATGTTGTACTGGAGTGGTTTTATCATGGAGGAATTTCCTGCTTGGGAGGAAAATTAGGTTTGTGTCAATCCCCAGACACACTTGCAGAGGGACACAACACAGCCTGTAGCAGTTGTCGAGTGGATGAAGTTTTGAGAAATCATGACACTGGTGGAAAGTCAACATGATCACAGGAGACTGACAGTTTTAATCTCTCAGATTAGTCTGTCATTCCTATTTTATTTGTCTTTTAATCTTTATAATACATAATAAAAATAAAAACAAATAAAAACAAATTTTGGAATCTTAGTTTCTGTATTTGTACCATAAACCATGACGCTTATTCCAGATTTCCGTGTGATTTCATGAAGCCAAACTTATGTAATACTCCTCTTAATGATAATAATTCCTCAAAAAATATGTCTTGATACTTTCTTTTGTGGTAAGTAAAGTAGTGTAAAGGTTCTGCTACAGCCTGTCAGAATTGTATTTTTATACTGCGAAATTGAGAATATGCACTCTGTGTCCTGGGATGGAAAGAAGACATATTGGAGAGTAAATTCTGGAATAGTGTGGGAGGCTGCCTGGCCCATAAGCAGCCAAACTTGGTGCATTCTGGACATGGATGTTCCATGAGAGGGGTCATTGGGGCAAACAATCTTCAGAACTACCAACATGATTTGTTTCGCACTTTGCTGAAAGACAAACCAGGTGACAATTGATATATGTGTGAATGGTGATAAAAACAGTATCCAGCTCTGAGAAATTGTTCACCTGGGCATGTAAATACTTGTTTATACAGACCAGACCACCCACGAATGCTTCTGTTTGCAGGAGACATTCTCATCCTAAAGAAAATAATTGCAGAAGTCTATTTTTTTTTAAGGTTGTACAGGCAAAACTTCCCCAGTGAAATCAAAAGGGATTGTGATGATGAAGGCTGTCAGGGACAGAGCCCCATTCCTGCATTTAATATCGCGTGTCTTTCTCTAACCCTGTTACTGACTGGAGACACTGACACCAGGACAGGCCCATTTCACCATTATTTTCAAAGCTCCTTCTTTATAACATTGCTTTGGCTTAGAAAACATCAACCATTTTCCATGTCATTGTTTCTGCAGTTATTGCTGGACAGTCACAAAGAAAATATTAATCATATTAATGACAGTGTACATCACTGAAATGTTAACCTTCAAGCCAATAACTCAGATCAAATGGATTATTTTGGTCCAGGCTTCCGAATTTGAAATGACCTTTCCTTGTCTGAGAAGAATTGACACTGTCCCATTTAAGTCACAGTTTGTCAGCCTGGATGGTCACAGGCAATCAGTCCATGCAATTTAGACTGGCATCTGTGGAGGCAAAAAGAAAAATGAGTCCCTCGGGGTTCAAAGGAAAGCACACAATATAGTCAGGGCAGTGTGGGCTGAGCCATAACATCTTAAAGAGGAGCATCAGCCGAAATGGAGATGGCCCACACAAACAGCCATCAGATTGCTGGTGAAACGTTTAAGGCTTTTAAAAGAGACAAAGATGAAAAAATTGCTCCCATTTTCATTGGGACCCAGTTCATTAATCTGGAGATGGCAAGTGTGGACATACACTAAGTCATTTCTGAAACAAACTTCTAAACTCTCTTTAAAAAGGGGAAAAAAAAAGGCAAAAAAAAAAACAACAGAAGGAAGCTTACAGCATTTCATATTGCTTGCTGTTTGATTTCTTTTAGATATTTTTGTTGTCACTTCTCTTACCAACTCTGGATTTGGGAGTCAGGGAAAGAGAGTTTCATTATGTGCATTAGTGAATTCCTGCCTCTGTCAGTGGGAAAAAATGTTTCCTAGAAACCACAAGTGAAATATTCCTCTGCAGGTATGTAATAAACCAAATTTTTGCATAGATACCTTTGTGTTCTTCCTAAAATTTTTTTTCCAGGATTTGAAGTTAGAATCATAGAATCACAAAATCATAAAAACATTTTATTGCATCTCTTAGTTGAATGGACTTCTTGTTTTGTGCCTGTTCCCAAAAGGTGAGTGATAAGCAAGAGACTGGTTTTGGTTTGCTGTTTTTTTTTCTTTGCCTTGAGAATTTTTTTTCTGTTAAAAATGGAGGGAAGTTAAAAAAAAAAAAAAGTTGTAATTTAACATTCTCATTAGATTAGGAAAAAAAAACCCAACAAATTTAAAATCTACCATTACCCTGGAATCATCAGTTGTGGTGTAGTGCTTCTTATATCCTCAGCTCTCATTTTAATTGTAGGGTTAAGAAAAAAAAGAACCTGAAACTTTTTTGAAGAAGATAATACTTTCTTCTCATGCTCATTTTTTCCAAGCAAATAATTTATTTGAGAAGAAAAAAAGCTTAGCTAATGCTTTAACTGGTTTTGTATCTCTGCAGACTGCGCTTTTCTTAACTGACTGTGATCTTCCTCATGTGAATTTCAACCACATCTCACACCTGGACTTGTACAAAACATATCTGTAGTACCTGTTTTGGTAACAAACAGACATCAGGGTTGTAGAAAAGTGCAGAGGAAAGGGAAAATACATCTTATAAGAGTTATCAAAGTCAACAGTTTCTTCTTCAAGCTAAGAAAAAATATCTTTCCACTTGGCAGAGGGAGATGTTGAGCTCTGATGCTGCTGCATTCAGTGCAGAGTTCACACAGAGAAGGAGATTTTGTTCTATTTAGCTCTCTACAACTCTAAAGCGTATTTTAGCTGCATGATGTACTGGTTTCAGGGAGGAAAACTGACGATAGATAATACAATGTTTCCTTAAATGCTGCAGACCACCGCTCACCTTCAGATAATAAACTCCTTAAGAAAAGGGAGGATTAGATTACAGTTTACACTAAATTAGATCAAAGGAGTTATTCTTCATTTACGCTCTAGTAAGATGGAGAAGTCTCAGGACCTATTTTTCGTAAAACCTTCACTAAATCAAAACACTGCAATTCGTCACCTTACACAGAAATATAATTTGCTGGTGAAGTTTTGATCTTTGAATTCCAGTATATTTTTTTTCCTACGTTCTCCTGTGAAATTCAGTTGCTCTGCAGCAATAGGATCACTGCATAATAAATATGGAACTAACAAGAAAGTCTGTATTTGGTTGTTTGTAACTTTTGTGGGGATGTCATCACTATGGAAAATTTTAGATTAAGTTCCAGATACTGAATACTCAAATAATCAATGTGTTTTGTTGGAATTTTGGGTTCATCTACAAATATGTACTGGTTGCAAAATTTGATCCAAAATATGACAATGTTGGCTCTAAATTCAAACCCAAAAGTTGAGCTCTGTCTGGTTTTTAATCATTTACAGAAAAAAGCACTTCCTTTGAGAATTCTGATCTAAATTTTGAGATTTAGGGATGATCTGCTCTGCTTTAGAACGCTCTCACCTTCTTGCTGGAGATAGTGTGGCGATCCATGTGCTGTAAAATCAAAGGAATAAGGGGAAAACCATCAAGACCAAGGAATCAAATAGTAAAATAAAGGTTGTGTTATGCTATTCAAAGGGAAAAACACATTTTCATTTAGAAAAAGAGAGTTAATCCACTGGCTGTGTGTTGCAGTGGGGAGAAATTCACTGTGATCTGCACACACAAGAGTGTGCTCACCTGGGAAAGGAGTGATGTGGCAGATTGCACACCACACCCAGGGAGAGTTCTTCTCTTAGGACTGAGTGAAAGCCTGTGGGGCTTGTCCTCTTCTGTGCCCATCCTGTGGCACTGCCTTCATCAATTCTGAAAATTATTCTCAGAGTCATCATGTCAGGATGGTTTGTGAGGAGCAAAGCTCACACCACAGCACATGGCAGGGTATAAAACCAATGAGGCTTTAAGATACAGTAAATCTGACCTTGAGGTCCTAACATCTGAAAAGTTTCCAGTGTTAGTCTGCTTGGGTTTTCTACCATTGTGACAGTCATCTTTTTGTCTGCACTCATTAGAACTGAGCCAGGATCATAACCCTCAAAGCAAGAGGACAGCATTTCAGCAAAAGTCTTTAGATATTGCAATCCACAGCACAGCAACATCTAAAATCTCTGTATGAAACTGTTATTGGGGTTTGCAGACCTGCAGTGTCTCTAAAGTCAGTAATTTAATGAGATATGGAGTCTCAGAGCCTGAAATTGCCAGATGTATTTAAATATTTCAGCTGAATAGATTGTAACTAAACATTTCCACAACCAGAGAAGCCCCCTCCAGGGACCATACTATGAACCCTTTCCAGATTTTTTCTTCCTCTGTTGTAGCAGAAGAAATAAAAAACCCTGAAAAACCTCTAAAAAGGGGGATTAAAAAGGCCTCTGACCTGCCCTGCAAGCACAAGAGCAAAAAAGGAACTTTTCTTGAAATGTGAATTCTAGATCCTGTTCCCTCAGCTTTTTAAAGGAATTTATATTTCATGTTAGTAGCAAAAGAACCATAATTTAAGAATCAGAATTACAGTCCCTAAATACTGAGACTGACACACCAGAAACTGAAATTCTTGTCTGCTTTTTCCCAGATTCCTGAGCCTGAACACTGGACTGAGAAGTGATGACTCCTGCCTTCTCCCACGGTGAGCAGAGGGAACAGGGTTCCCATGAAGATTAACCCCTCAATTCCAGATGAAGGTGCTTTGGATTCACATTGCGGAACAAGGGCAGGATCAAGGCATCCCAGCTTTAGGGACAGCAGTATTGTCACCAGTTTTTCATGAAAGGAACTTCCAGGAGCAGGTTTTTAACTCAACATAGTTTTGTGCATGAGAATAAGGCATGGAGCAAACATTCATAGCAGAGGAAACTTCCTTTGGATGCAAAGGCAAACAGTTACCTGTGGTTTTTCCATCATTAAATGAAAGTGGAAGTGGAAACAGAGGCCCAGTTTAGCAAGAGTGGCAATTTAGGAGGTCTGAGAAACACCACCTGAAACTGGAGGTGTTAATGGCTTCTTAGATGTTAGGTCAGATTTTCCTGAATCGTTCTTTTAGCTCAGACTTCTGTGTTTTGCCAAAAAGGGCATGTCAGGAACTCAAGTGCCCTGCTTGATGTGTGCCAGACGCTCTTCCTTCACATGAGGAGCCAGCACTCACTGCCAGATGGTTCTCAGGACTCACAGCCCTCTCGGGCAGGCACAGTGAGCAAGGGGGAGAACAGAGAAGGCACATTCATTACCTTTTACATCTGCTTTTCACAGATCAAGACTAACACAAAGGTGCTGCCACACTTTCCCAGAGGTAGGAGGCAGAAAACTGCATCCATCACCTGGAGAAGTTCCACAGAAGGGATGAGTCTCCTTGGCTTACAAGCTAACTAACATGTCAACACTGAAATTGTGCAGGACGCTGTCTGCACACCCAGGCAGGAATTTATAATGGAAGTCTACTCATGATAAGGCCATCTCTTTATTCAAGTAGATACAGCAGGAATGACCAATGACTTCCACACTGTGCATTAGGTTGTAAAAACATAAAGGTAATGTGGTAGAAGGTGTCTCAGAGATACCCTTAGGTGTGTGTGGATTTTAATGCACTTTTCTAGACATGATTTTAAACAAGGGGTTTAAAATAGTCATTATTAGCCAAAAGAAGAAACAAATGCTGAGCAGAAACAGCATTTAGGCCCCTTTTCAATCTCACTCAGCTTTACGTGGAAAGTGTGTCTGCTCACTTAAGCATGGCCATGATAAATAAATGTAAAACAATGCTTAATTAACCTACAGCAAAACCAGCACATTACAGCTGTCAGAGCAATCAAACTTCAGAGTCTTTTCAGATTGGACGCTCAGTTTTGGAGTCCCCCCTTGGTCCAGAATTTAAGCCACCAGGAGCATTCCCTAGGGATGAGACCCTGTTAAAGGTGAACGAAGTATCAGCAACAGCAGTGACAATTAGCAAGCTAATTCATTAAGAGACATTCTGAACTGGACTGCAAAGGAAATCACAGTGAATTACAGCAAATAACTGTCTTTGATTCACCTTTACTCACCACGTGTGCCATGGGTTCATGCAAGGTCATGGCAGAAAGATTAAATTACATCTCATTATAAACCAACCAGTTGAAGTCTGAGAGCTTTTCAGAGGTGAGATTTAGATGTCCACATTACCTGAACCCAGACCTTTTAATCTACTGAGCTGCTTTAGTTCCAATCAAACATAGCTAATTAGAACAAGGTGTTCTTGTGGATCTTTATTTCATGTGAGAGAAAAGATCTTCATTATAAATTGGTTAAACACAAGAAGAGGGATAAGCCATGGCGATAAGTCTCCATCCTTTCAGCTTTTCAGAACTTGCCTGGGCAAAATCCTGAGCAACCAGATGTTCACATATGTAACCTCATACCTGTGTATTTGTGCATAAACATACCAATAGAGGAAATAAATATAAACATATATAAAATTTCAAGTACGTTTTGAAACTTTCTTCATAGATACCTGCTACAAAGGATGTAAGACACCAGCCTTAGAAGGGAATGACACTATAAATTTTTATTAGATGGATCAGAAATATTTTCATGCTGTGGGCAGTGTGGGCTCATAAGAAGTACAGATTACTCTCTGCTATAACAAGGAGCATTAACTATGATTAATGAGCTAACTTTGAAAGTCAGACCATCTCCACAATATAATCTTTTCTCCTCTAAGGCAATTTTTAAGGAAACTTTTAAATATTTAAATAGTCCAGCAACCTTCTGAAGCTGGTGCTGTCTGAATATCTTCAGCAATTTCTTTCTAGGCCTAAAGTGAAAAAATACAGTCTAGTTGTCCCATCACATTATGTGAACGTAAATAGAATATGTATGTTAATGTAATTACATATTGGGAAAACACAGGTCTGGTAAAAACATTCACGATTTTGTTAGCTATATTTAAGCTGATCTATATCTGAAGAAGTTTTGGATTGTGGTTCACTTTTTTTCTGGTAAAAAAGGGGGAGTGTCATTGACTCCTTTGAAACAGGATTACTGGCCAGGTGATTTGAGCACAGCTCAAAGATCAAACAAACCTGGAAGGAACTGCACTGCTCATGAATGCAGAAAGAGTTGCTGCCCTGCCAGAGCAGGTTAAACTGTCAGGTTTCTTACGTCCCAGATGGGAGCACGAGGTCAGCTAAGCTCATACAGCTTAATTCCAAAATGGACTGATGAGAGGGGTTAATCACATTATTGGTGCAGGGCTTGTAATGCCATTCTCAAATATGACTTTTGACACTTTGATATAGCTCCTCAAAATTATTCAAGCATTTAACTCTCCCTCAGAAATCTGAACTGAATGGCCCTTGTGTTAAACACTCTCTGGTTTATACTTTGCATTAAACTGTCACTGGATGAAACACAGGAGCTGTTCCCACAGGAGTGATTGGAACAGGATTGCCCTCACCTGCAGTGTGGACATCCAAGCAAAAGCCCTTCACATCCCTCTCACACGAAATGTTCCTAGGGCAAGAGAAGAGATTAACCCACATGTGCTGTCAGTGAATACTCTAATGCTCTAATTGCTATTTAAAAATACAGAGAGATATACACATATATGGAAGCTATTTTTTAGCTGCATTAGAGAAAAAGGAGATAATCATTGCCTTTGTAGATATGTGTTACTCAAGCTGCAATAATTGGGATTAATTTCCTTGGGGGATCCAGCGAAAACTGATCTGTGTTCCATCCTGACAGCACACTCATGGTTTTATGAGTTCATCCACTATTTATTTCCTTGTCTGATGGTTGTCTGGAATTCCTACATGGGTGGAATGGACTCGCTGACATGCAGTGACTGATGTGTTTCCAGCGTCTTGATGAACTCTACTCAATTCTGCAATTTGGGTCTTCTCAGGTAATCCCAAATATCTGAGTTGCCACCTTGTTAGCAACACAAACAGTGAATGTCTTGTGTGTGCAGCTACAGGAACCATAACACACCAGAACCATAACAACAGTCCCACTCAGGTAGCTGCCAAGCAATATCTTGTTAAATTTTGGCCCCTAAATTGTTTAAATAAGGTGTTTGCTCACACAGAAAAATCGTCACCCTGGATGTCATTGAGGAAGTTAATTAAAAAGTTAGCTATTTAGGGCATGACCGCCAAAATCATCCACATTTGCAAAATGTTTGGGTTTATGCTTTAAATCTGAAAACACAGTGTATTTTTACTGAGTGCTAATAAATAATTATTGCTGCTCACTCTCAGAGAGGCAGACATTTCAAGGGAGAGCCAAGGAACCCAGCAGTATTAACAATTAAAATTAAGAATCTGGGCTATATAATAATTTTCAGAAAAATGTTCCCTTCTATTTCTTCCTAACATGCACTTTGTGTGTTTTCTGAAGTACTCTGGGCCCTTTGCAAAGGAAAGGTGCCAAAGAAATGGGGGTGATAGAGTAGTTACCATCTTACAGTTTCTTACATGTGTTACAGCTTCTTGTGTCTATTCAGTCAGCTTTGTCAGCCCTTACGGAAATATCCAGACCACTAAACTCTTGTTCAACATTTGGATTTTGCAAAGGGGACTTAAACATAAGAAAAGACTACCAAGCGTTTTTAATATTTCACATCGGTCACAGGAGCAGGAAAACAAGGGTGGCCACAACTGAAAGTGTGCAAACCTCTGTGTTTTATTTCCTCAAACTTTTATTTAGCTTTTAAATGAAAACCAACACCAATAGCAAAGTGCAATGCACTCCATGACTTATGCTGTCCATAAAGCCTATGGGATCTACACTGCCATGGGAAGGAGGCTATTTACATGTTAAAAAGCCATTTATGATACTAATAAAAGTCCACAGGATTTACTTTACAATGTGTGAGGAGCCATTTATGACGTTAATAGTCAATTTACAATGTCAACAATTGTGTTAGCAGTAAAAATGCAAAGCGGATATATAGCATTGATTTTTTTTTTAAACTTGTATTGTTGATATTTCCCTGGCAGTGATTCATGTCTCCACCACACAGATTTTCCGGTTTATGTTTTAAATGAGAAAGATACAGCATAATTTTTTATTTTCCCTAAGTGAGTTAATCTTAGAGAAAAACTATTTACACAGATGTGTTTGGGATACCTCTGTAATATGGCAGAGATTTCAGGCAACTTTTTCTGGCTCTATCAATTTGCTACAGTACCAAAGATGTTCTCAGTCTTCACACTTTCATTGACTTATTGGAGATTCATCTGATCTAACAGCAAACTTTGAGTACTTGTTCCAATTTTTTTTTTTTTATTATTTTTTTTTAATATTTCTTGGAGAAGATCAAATACCAAAGACTTCTAGAGTACATTTTCTTGTTGCTTTTATTAGTACACTGGATAAAGAAAAATAACGTTTCTTAAGTTCAACTTAAATGCTCTGAAGGTGTTGTTTAACCAAAATCTTTATTTATATACATTTTTATTATACAACTTCCAATCCACCGGCTAATCACAGTAGTAATTTCACATAAGTGAGCTGTCATCTACTGGTTCTTACTGTGGTACCAATCACAACTCACTTTTTGTTTGTTTAATCTGATCAGCTGTGGGAGAAGGATTCTCCTCTCCAGGCTGAACAGCCCCAACCCTCTCTGCACAGGAGAGATGTTACAGCCCTCTGATCCTTTTTGTGGCCCTGCTATAAAAATCTTTTATTGTTAGTATAGGGAAGGCATTAACAGTCTAATTCAAGAATTGTTATTACTCTAAATCTAACTGCAACAGAAAATGAAAATGTAGAAATGCAGGTAGAGTATTTATTAATAGAAAAAGTCACAGTAATAGCAGTAAACCAGTTAAAATCAGAACACTCACATGTGGTTACTACTCCTACATTGGGGAATATTCCCACCTCACTTGCTGCTATAATTTGTATTTCTTATTTTGCCGACTGAATTATTTCAGCAAAAAGCACTTCAGTAATATTCTGATTGCTGACATAAGGGACAAGTCTGAAATTTTAAATACTCTGAGCTGTGAGGAGAAAGATATGTTTACCCTTTCTCTGAAATACAGCTCTTCAGATTTTCATCTTGGTTAAATGTTCTTAGGTCTCCTCTTTATAAACAACTTTCCTAAGTTTGTGAGGGAGAGAAAAAAGCACTTTTTTTAATGGCCACATTTAAAGACTCTAAGAATTCATTAAGATTTTAAAAGTGCACCAGGAGGCCCCAAAAAGGTATAAAAAGAAAGGATTTTTGGATTTAATTGAAACAGAATCCCAAATGTAGTGTAACTCAACAGGTAACATATTATATTCAATTAAACACTTTAAATTTTTAAAAACACAGAGGTATTTTTTCTGCCATAAGAACATCAGCAATTAAAGTCTGCTGGAGTTATTTGAAGCAGAATACATATCCATGAAATTAAGATGTTCTGTGGTTGTTATGACCAACTCCTAAATGCATCAAGCCAGGGAAACAGGAGCTAAACATTACAAACTACACACGTGGAAGGACGAATCACATTTTTGCATCCCAGAATAAGCTATGAAAAACAAAGGTTGTGAAATATTTGGAAATAAATTGAGAAAAATGTAATGTCTTACATGTCTGAACTTATCTGCTGGGTTTTCAAGGACAGGTACGGAGAAGTTGCCATAGTCAAAAAACAGACAAATAATCAGCACTCTTTCCACGTGCTGCCATTTTCAGTTTTACCATGTGTGTCATTTCCCGTTCTGTTCAATTCCTCAAAAAAGCAGGAAGCCAACAGTTAAGGGAAAAAACCCACAGTGACAGCAGAGAACCTAAAAGAACACAGCTCTCCAGTTCAGGTGACAGCATGACTGGGATTCGGAAATGTGTTGGCAAAATAAAGCTGGAAGTCATGGCAACTGATCGGATTTGTAGCTTTCATTATTGATTTTAGCAGAAGAAAATAATGGTGCTGAAATTCATCTTCTACTCTCTGCTCCAATTAAGCATCAAATTCACTGACATCTTGAACTTACAATCAAAAGTGACAAGTGATTTTTGGAGAGTACTTTTCTGATTATGTCATGCAAGTCGCCTGTAGAGAGCTGCATGTCTACATGTCAGTACTAGAAAATAGTCAGAAACCCTGTAAACACAGCACCAAGCCCCAGTCACTAAGTTCTGCCTCTAAATAAGAGTTAAGAGTGCAATAGATCCATGCTGATGTGCCAAAAAGTAGCTTGGAAGGTAACAAATCTATCCAGCTCTGAGAAAGGATGGAGAGGATGCCTAAAAGTGTGTGCCTGATAGAGTTCCTGAGTGTGTTTTAGCAAACTGATAAGGGCACATTTTTCTCCCTGGGGTCAACTTGGAACAGCACCACCTATTTCTTAACAGCTGAACTTGCTTATTTCCCCAAAAGAGGGTGGTGATGGACGAACTGCCTTGTGGGAATATCTCCTGGCTTGCACTGGCCTCTGGGATGCGCCTGGGAATGGTGGGCTACACCAGCAAGAATTAAAACCACAGCAGTGACAAACAACAAGGGCTGGACACTTGTCAGTGACTGCAGAAGAGTTTCAAGTTCTTCCTTTGATCAGTGCACACATAGTCCATGGGCCAAGGGATGCATGGGGAGCACTGCCCAACACTGAGGGGAGTCCTCAAATATTAACAATATTCTGGAGAAATTGCCATGAGAACCTGCAGAATTTAATCCAGATAAATGCTTCAACGCTTCAAGGAATTAATACATCTTCAGATGGCTGAAAGAGATCTGCTTTATATCTATAAGCTTCATATGGACAAAGCCATTTCCAGCTTTAGGCAGCAGAGGTGGGTAATTCTAATCATAAATCACCAGAAGCAGCATCATGGCCACAGCCTCCTTCCTGCTTTGCCTGTGCCACTGGTGTGCTGGCTACTTCTGCTGCTCCAGGAGCAGGGATTAAGGGATGATACTGGGCGTTAAAGGGAAAAATAAGAATTTCAATATTACTGCTCATTGTCAATACTCCACTTTTCCCTCCCCAGCAAGGGGGGCTGGGAGGCTCATCCCTCTTGGCTCTCCCCAGCCCCTTCCTCCAGCCCAGTCCTTCTCTTTGTCTCACCCTCAGACCAGCAATATTCACGTTTGTCTTCCCCGCTCAGAGGCCCAGAGTCAGCATTATGCTGTCTCACGTGTTCACCTCCCACAGAGCACAACATGAAGTTTACACTGAGGTAGATATTGACTCCTTTTTTTTCTGTAAAAATAAAGCATTTTTCACATCTTTCACCCCTTTAAGACTGTGGTGATTTTTTTCTCTAATCTGATAAAGTAATTTATCTCTTTCTCATTTCTTGATCCTTTGGGTTCAACTCTGATTATGATTTTGCTAATTACACTTGAAATGCCATAGGAGATTGAAAGTTCCAGAGAGAAATATCCACTTTTGTTCAAAGAAACAAGTGTAGCATAATCAGTCATGTCTTTCAAAGCCATTTGCTGAATTTGTAGTAGGCATCAAAGTAACGCCAGTGATGTTGGTGGGGTCATATCACCATCACTACAAATTAATGAAGCTTCACTGAAGAGCTGTATCAGTTTACATCACTGTAGGTTTGCACAGACTCTCAGACTTTATTGTGATGGAGGTCAGATATGAAAGCTGAAGGAAGATAAAAAGGAGGGAAAGATTAATTCAAAATTATGTGCTGTGATCCCATTTTAATTTTTCCTCTGCTGTATTTTGGCAAATGTCAGTGCATTTGAAGTCTCAGTCCCAGATGCTTCCTGAGAAACTTGGAAAACAATCCATTGAAGAAATTTCCAGTCATTTAGTACTGTCTGCCTCCTTTTCTCTGATTTTCTCTGGTCTCTAAATGTGTTGCCTCAAATGCTTCAGCACAAATATGAGGATCTCTCCTGGACATCTCAGCTATTCCTGCTGCTGTCCCTCACCTGTGGCCGTCATTCTCTCCAGTGATATTCCTGTGAGTGAGGTGTCACAAACCTCAAGATGACTTCAGCTGAAGGAGAAGCAGCAGGAGTGGGCAGCTGCCAAATCAGACGTGACTTTCTCTTGAACTAGTGATGTTTGGGATGCGTGATAGGGTCTCTGCAGGATACTGTATGTACTTAAAGCCCCAAGAGACATCAAAATAATCATAAAATGTGTAAGGGCTTTAAAATGCTTGAGTGCAGTAAAAAATTTTACTTTTTGTCACATTGTTCCATTACTGTGCATTCCTGTGATTCAAAAGATGACAATCAGAATGCTTCCATGTGTTTTTAAACTCAGTTGTGTAGCTTCCCCCGCTGTGATGAATCTCCCTACACACTCCTTGACTCATTCTGAAAATACTAAAATGAAGTGCTAAGAATGGAATTCTGTGGCATTGAGATTTCCCAAAGAACAAAACCTCACATTTTATTTCAGCTCCTTTCTGGTTTTTGCATTGTCTTAATCCCATTTTGCTTCAATTGGATTTATCTTCCCTCATTGAGTTCCAATTCAATGCCTGAATCCTCATCCAGAAGGATATTTGTTTACTTAATCTTCATCTCTCCCTGTAGGGCATTGTGAAAAATACCCCCCTGGGGAGAAGCTCCAAGTGTTTAGTGTGGTATTATCGTGTCACACATTAGGGGCTGCAGGGATGTGGGGCCATTCTCTGCAGAGTTTCAAAATTGTCACTTATGAAGCAACATCAAAGACAAATGAAGCATCGCAGTCGCAATTTCCAAGTAAATGAACTTGCAGGGCAGTGAGATTCTGCTGGACCGTATCATGTTCTAGAATATAAAGTTGCAAAATAATTAGGGAAGGAGTCAGACAATAATGAAAAGGAGACAAAAGTGTATTTGAACCACGCTCTTCTCCCCCTCTGGCTCTTTCCAGGAACAAAGAGGGGTGACCAGATAGAAGTGTGGATTGAACTTGAGGAGCATGAGTTCACTTCTTGGCTTCATCCCAGCTTCTCTGTGTGGCTCTGGGAAAGCCTCTAAATCTATTACATGTGCCATTCTCAGGCTATCAAAGCTGTGAGAGCACTTCCCTGTCTCACAGGGATAAAAACCATTAACTACTGCAAACTGCTCAGCTCTTATAATTAAGGGGATTGTGTGCAATGGGTACCAAGACCAGGGGCTTTGAAACTGATATTGAAAGATATTTCGGTGTTTAAAAATGCTGAGCAATTTAATTGAAACCTGGGAATTAAGAGCTTTTGAAAATCCCAATATATAAAAGTCCCTAATTCTGCCTTTACAACTTAATAAAACACAGCCAGGGTAGGAACCACACCACGGAATTTGCTATGACAAGCTTTCCATGCCCAAGTAGGCAATGCATAAATAGGAATCTAAAGTTCTTCGGGTTCTTGCTTTCCTCAACTGATTTAAAATTCTCTCTTAAATGCTTATGAGTGACAGCAAAAAATTTCAATTTAAAACTCTTATTGGAAATGAGATTCAAGGTTTAGGGTTCATTTTCAGTGACAGACCTACATTTTGCAAGACTAACCACCTCAATGCTGTTGAAAGACTCTGGTGCATTCCTCCATTTCCCATTAGGGCCACTATGTATATAGGTTGTACTTATTTAGAGCAAAAGATCTGCATTGACATATTTAAAGAATCAGAGTAGAAAACTCTGAAAAAGCACATATTTTGATTTATTTGTTGTAGAGGTAGAGACACACACAGTCTTTGAGAACAACCACAGAGAATGACAAACACTGACCAGAAAAATCACAGCCATGGATTTACTGCTATTGCCTTATTATAATGCACCATGTAATGTATTCTAAAGTGCATGCATGTTTGTATTAAATAAGAATATTATATTCTGTGTATAGAAGTCTTATTATAATGGATATTTTGTACTCTCAGTGATTCATTCCTTCATCCATCCATTTCTGTGACATCAAAGTAGATTTCATGATAAAAGGAAATAAGTAATGGACATAAATGTTATTACTTCATTTTCTAGCAATATTCTAATCTTAAAGCTGTTTATACTGCTTTTCATGGCTTTTAAATATTTTTTTCTATATTTAATCATTAAACTATTTTGAGTATTTTTTGGTAGGAGGGCTGTTTCAGAGTGGAAAACAACACATGATCTACACATATACTGAACTATTTTCCTATTGTTGTATTTTAAGATTTGGGATTTACAGACACTAAACAGTGAGAAAACAATCAGCCTATTCACCTCTAAAAATTATTAACTCATTTCTCAGTCCTTCACTGGTGCCTGTATCTCTGCATTAGTTCATACGATAGCAAATTCAGTGTACGATGAAGTCCAAACTTTTTAATTTAATTCAGGTACATATTGGTGAAATGAAGAACTTAATTTAATCCTAAATTGAATGAGAAGAAACCCGATGAATTTGGTTAAATTATGCTGCTTATTATAAAGTGCAAAATCATGTCTAATCTTTTTATATAATTGCTCCTTTTCCCAGGAATCATTCTTCAAACTGCTGAAGTGATAGTTCAATTGTTTTGCAGAGCAAATTTCATTTAGTTTTTGCCAAACTGAAAATATTCAAATATTTCATTTCTACCCACACTTTTCACTTTTCTCAGAAAACTTTCTTATTAAGTTCATTCAGAAATGGAAACAAATAAGAACATTATTTTGATATAAGGAAATTTGAAAGAAAATAATTTGCAATGCAAATATTTTCAGGTCTTAATTAAAATATATGGTTTTCCATGGAAGAAAACATTAAAAAAAAAAAAAAAAGAGAAGCATTTTGGTTCTTTGATAATACTTCTCTTGGAAAAGCACAAAGCAAATAATGAGTTCTAAACAAAAGGAAAATGAACATTTTTAAAGTGTTTAATGAGAAAAATATTTCTCTTTTCTTGATAAATCCAAGCATCTGATATTCTTCATAGTCTTATCCACAGTGTCAAATAGGTGTAACAATTTTAGTGACATCAGAATACAATTAAACCAAATTTTTCATTGCTCTTCAGAGTACGTAAATATTTGCCCCCACTGATTTGAGTTCTGTGAAAAGCCTCCTGTTGGCCATGGTGAAAACAACATATATTGGTGTTGGTGTTAATGTTGCTGCTATTAGTAGCTGCAGTGGTAAAACAGTAAATTTATCATGAGGCTCAGCTTTCAGTTATTCTAAAATTTTACAAACCAGACATCAGTTGCTCAAAGACTGTAATTGGAGATTAATTTAATCTCATGGAAACAAAACATCAGGCAGTGCTATCCTTGCTAGAGACACCATGCCAGTGGTTAAGACAATGTGGAGGAAGGCTCAGATTTCTTTTCTCCATCCATCAGAAAGGAGCTGCTTTTCGATGCCACCTTTTTATGATCTTGGTTTTAAAACAATTATCCTCGTTTGAATGGAATATTTCCTGTAATGAACACATACATTTAGGCTTTTCATCTTCATCTCATCTATCTCTTTCTCACTGTTTGGCCACACAGTTCAATTATTCATGCAATCTCTCTGTGCACATTTCCCACAACGAAGAAGCAATTAACAGCTGGACAGAGCTGCCGCTGTTCTTTATTAGAGTGATCCACAGTCCTTGATGAAACACTGGGGCAAACAGGAACAGATCTCAAAAAAAACTCCCCCAGTGTATCTTGAAATATTTGTATCAGTGGAAAATATGACCTGCTACATTTACTTCCCAAGCCTAGTGTCAAAATTATATTTAAATGGAACATTAGAAAATTAATATTGGAAGTTTTGGTTTGGTTTTGTTTTGAATTGCTTTAAATCTCTTTATTTTCCCCATCCTAGGGGAAAAAAATATCTTTAAAAATTGAAGTGCCCCAAATTCTTCAAGTCATTGAGATTCCAGATCTTTTAATAGCTTCCTTATTTCTTCTGTGTTTCTACAAATATTCTCAGTGGGAATACCCAAAGTCAGTAGAGCAAGTTCTTCACACATCCTGCTAATGCCTACAGCTCATTATTAATGCAGCATGGACATTTTGAGATTCGCTGAACTAATCAAAAGTAATGCTAATTGGCAAGAGGGACTGCCTCTGGACAAAGAACATTGCACATAAATTAGTGTTTACTTCACTTCTGAGGCCATCAACAAACGTACATTTTCCCACCTTCTTGATAGCTCTCCTGGTTTGGGTTTTGGGTTTGTTTGCTGTCAGATCACACTGGCTCAAAGTGGTACTGAGAAAGTCCATGAATAAATCTAGAGTCGGAAATAGCTTCAGAAACTCAAATACTGGTGAGTGGAAAGAGCTGAGCCTTAACTGCTGACTGCTGGTGAATAGTTTGGGGTGTTTGGTGATGCCTCACTATTCCAGAGAATATCAGAATATGGGAATCTGAGATTTTGCCTCAGGCGGCACTGAGAAATCTGGTCTAGTGGGAGGTGTTCCTGCCCATGGCAGGGGGGTTGGAACTGAAGGATCTTTAAGGTCTCTTCCAACACAAACCATTCTGTGATTCTGTGATTCTATATTTTGTGAAAAAGGCAGGAAAGAAAAGAGTGCTTAGGTCTACTGACTAATCTATGCATGTATTGCCTGCATCTTGTCTTCACCTGAACACACCAACACCGATAGTAACCATACTCTGTTCCTCCTTATACATGCTACCTGCAAGACTACCCCCACATATTTTATTCAGAAAAAAATGCTGCCCGAAGAGTTTATTAATAGTTGCAGTCACTGGGCGCCACGGCTTTCTCCTTTGTGCCTCGCAAATAGATGGGAATTTCTGGAATTCATAAAAGGGAATGGACTATAAAACGTGCAAAGCAAAAATCTTTAATGTGATGCTTTTGGTTTAGTGCCGTGGTATTTTGTTCTCCTAAGTGCCTGCTGTCCTTGGTAAGAGGCATTGTGGCCATACGTTAAAGAGCTGGCTGGGGACTGAGAAAACCTGATTTCAATTCATGTCTTTTCTGGTGCTCTGTGGAATGACCTTGAACAAATGAATTTTTGTCTTTACTCCTTGGTTTTACTGTCCATTAAAAAAAGCCACAGGGATAATAATAGTGACCTTTTTATAAAATGCTGTAAGCTGTAAAGTTGCTAAGTGATAATACTGATGTTGTCATAATAACATTTTCAGAAAATTTCTGTAACTGCTGTTGTTATCATTATTTTATATATTTTATAATGATAACTTGTAACTGAACTGAAATTAAGATGCAAAACTAGAAAGATTGCCACTTATTTTAAAACAGCTAACCAACAATTATTTCATCTTTCTTTTTTCCCCACCATGCTCCTCTGTAGAGTTTCAAACATCAGAGAATTTGAGATTGATGGACACAGAAAGAGCAGGGCTGAGGAAAGGGTAACCACTTTTGTCTCCAAAGAGAGCTCCACAGAATCATGCAACGGTGTGGGTTGGAAGGGACCTTAAAGATCATTTAGTTCATATACTGCAAAATGCAACAGTGACAAAAAAAAAAATAAATTTACAAGTGTTATATTCTTTGTCAACAAATCCTCTGCTCATCTCTTGCTTTTAAGAAAAAAGAGCCATAATCACTGCTGCAGTATAAATGGTCTTAAAGGCAAATGTATAAGAGTAATGCATGGACTTGCTCTCTTCTACCAAGCCAAAAGCTGAGCAAGCGAGTAAATAGTGAACAGGAGGTGTCTTTTGCATCTAAATTCAGAAAAAGCTATTAAAGCAAGTTATACTTATGTATTTTTAAAACAACAGCTTGAAAGTTCCCCAAGAAGGCCCTTCAGTCATTACAAGCATCCATAAATTTTTCAAAGCCGCAAGAGTAGAAAGCTTTAAAACTCTGTGAGAAATGCCTGCAGTTGGTGAACAAGCACCACGTTTCTCTGGAGTGGCATCCCAGCAGGTGTTGTAAAGACCCCCATGAAGTTTAAAGGGACTAACTGTGGCCAGGTTTAATAAAACTAAACCCACTGAAACCCTTCTGAATCTGCTCTAACTTTTAGCATTCCAGAAAGCCTCAGTGTTCATCCGCCATAAATCCAGACACCTGAATTTCCCACATATATACATCCAGTCTCCTAATGGTTCTGGTGCACAAAGAGATCCAGAAGTTTGGAATTCCTGAGTCAGTCATGGAATGGTCCAAAGATGCAAGAATCTAGGAGGCAATTCTAGTGAAACTTCCAGGATAGTCACCCAGCTGTGCCAGGTGTCTCAGGGTTAAAGTGAGCTGGGAGGCTTCTTAACGTCTCTCAGATGTTGTTCTAGGAAAGTGTCCTGTAGCTGCTGTTTAGATTATTGCAGTCCCATATTACATTCCCACAGCCAGTGCTCCCCAACTGTAATACCAGCCCATGGAAAAAAATCCAGTGGCAACTCATGGACCCAAATTTTCACACACACCCCGGGGTCAGCAGTAGCATCTCTGACATCTCTGCAGTCAGTGCTGAGTTTAAAAGGGAATAGATGAAAGAAGGTTTTACCATATATAGGTCGATGTAACCTAGTTTAAGTTTTGTATAATTCCATGAATTTCACTAGGGTTGCTCTGTGATAGCTCAGGCCGGAACATGCTTCTCTCATCTTGACATGAAACTGCTTTGGGAAAAGGGATCTCTTTAGGTGACAGGCTGCATTTGCATCTGGCAGCCGTGATTGATCTAGTGCTGGCCAGTACATAATATCACTGAGCTGCAAATGTCACATCTTTTAGAGTCACTAATCACCTGAGGTAAGACCACACAGATGGGTGCATCAAAAATACAAAATACCTCTGCTGGGAATACCTGTTGGAGCCAGGAACACCTGCTCATACTTTTTTTACCTCTTTCTACTTTTAAAGCCACAGTCAATAAATTTTGAAAATTTACTGGAATTTTCAAACTTTAATTTCTAAACTAAATTTTCTACGGGAAAAAACACTGTGAAAGAGTTTTGGCTGTAAGGAGTGATGTCTGCCATGAAACTAGGACAGTGTGATGTGGTGGTTGAGTCACTGCCCATGGAGGTATTTAAAAGATGCGAAGATGGAGTTCTCAAGGACATGGTTTAGTGGTGGTGTTGGCTTAACTGTGGGACTGGACAATTTTAAAGTTCTTTTCCAGCCTAAATGATTCTGTAATTCCATGATTCTATGAATGACAGTAAAAGAAAATATTTTCACTTGATTCTGGCTGGTTTATGTAAAAGTATTTTTTAATTTCTTGCCCCCTTTCCTGAATTACTGAGGCAACTGGCCAAAGAAAAGAGCATATCTGTACCTACATTTAGCCTAAGAAAACTTGATAAGCTTCACCTGAAAAGCAGAGTGGATGACTAGCTTGGAGGAATTAGCACAAATAAGGTAAATTAATGCTTTTATGAATTTCAAAAGAGATTGTGGAGAGCTCGAGTTCTGTCCCCACTGACTGCAGACCATGAAGCAAGGCATGGCCCTTGTTACCAGACTCATGAGTTTATTAAATTTGCCCAGGTCATCCTCTGCGTGCTATGACAGAAGTTTGGAAGGGAGTGACGCCTTGTGTTTAAATATAACCACAGCTAAATCCAGGAGACCTTTTCCACTCCCTCGATTCAGGCCTCTAAAGGGGCAGATACAAGATTTTGTGGATGTGTGTGCACAGTGAGTATTGCTTTGGTTCACTTCTTCTTACTTTTTACCCTCCAGCAAAAGTGAAGGATACGCAGTGTTAGAAAAGACATCAGAAATTTTGGCTCAGCAGTGGTCCAGATGTCTGCATATTTGTTCACTATGCTGCCAATTGCATCTTTAAAAGACAAGAAACAATGCCCCATCTACTCTGGAGACACTGTAGATAAGAATAAAAAAGAAAAAAGAAAAATAAAGCATTTTCTGGCATAGAGTGATTCTATCATCAGGCCAAGTGTTTTTTAAAAGCCTCTGGGATCCTGAGTTTAATTTTGCTGTAAGGCTCCAAATCCAGTAAAGCTATCACTGGAATCACATTTGTGAGGGCAATTGTCTCAGGATGACTGAATAGACATTTTGCCTTTCAAGCATATGTCTCTGAAATGGTGGTTGCCACCTGGCAGACCGTTAAATTTCAGCAAGGGATGGAAAATTTATGATTGTTTTTCTTAGCCTGAAGAGGAGAGTTTATGATTCACCCCTAACATGACTTTACTGCTAACATGCAGATCTTGTATCATCTGTGCAGGTCCTGTTTCAAAATCCACAAGAATGGGATAACAATCAGGCCCAGAGAGACTTTTGCATCATAATCTTGCTGGTGAAAGGGAGATATACAACAAATCCCCTAAAGATACATCTGCATTAATTGTCAAATCGGCTTTCATCACACTTAGCTCCTGTAAGATGATGAGCTGCTACCAGATGGTGCGGTTGAAGATGATCTTGGTGTCATACAGGTTCTTTCAATCAAATTCCTAGGAATCAGCTTTTTGAAAATTAAACTGGCAAATTGTGTTAATTTCTGGATGTTCAGCATAAAGTCAGTAGAATTCAATCTCACTTTTCTCCTCTCTGGCCATTCAGGGTCTCCATAGCCAGACTGGGCACATATAGAGTCTGGATTTAAATAAGGCTGACCACAAGGAGGTCCTGATGCTGGAAACTACAGCATTCATTGTAAAATTATTCATTATAAAATTATTCACTATTCGTGTCTCTAGAGTACGGTGTGGAACGGATTTTAACAAATTTCAGGTTAGTGCAACACATCTTCACTGTTTCCAGGATTATCTTCTTCCAGCTCTTTTCAGGAGATCAGGAACACATTAAGTTTTCATAGACATTACTTATTTCAAACTGAATGCTTCTATTAATTTTGAACTTTGCCACTATAGTGGATATTTTCTTCTTTTTTTTTTTAGGTTTGATTTGGTTTGGTTTGATTTGGTTTGGTTTGGTTTGGTTTGGTTTGATTTGGAGCTTTTTTAGGCTGTGAAAGAAGCCTCAATGTCACTAGAAGATCCTTGAGCTTTCATAACTTAAGTATTTGCAGGACTTTTTTTAATATATATGTACATACATATCTATACATATTTATGAACATACACACACACACACACACATGTATACATGTATGCCTGTGTATATATGTATTGCATGGAAACAGCAAAAGAATGAAAAAAAATCACATTAACGTCACCATACATGACAGAAGTTTTTTATGGGTTTCATTCCTTCAAATCCTAAGGAATCAATTTCATAAGGTACCAATTTGATTTTGGGGTTTTTTTTAACTATGATTCTGCCATTTGTTCTCATATGAATGCCAAGGACTCCAAAAATTTTTCTTGCTATTGTTTTATTTTAGAAGTTCTAGCCCAATCTGATCAAACCAGCATTTGATTTGACTATATCTGAAACACAAGGGCTGTAAAAAAATCACACCCACACTGAGGTCTCTACAGCTCAGCTGTACAGTCAAGGTTCTGGGGAAGTGGAAGGAAAGAGAGGATGTTAAGTAGCGATTCCTCTGGAATATTTGAGACTGTGGTAATTCACATTATTTCAGTACCAATGTAGATATCTGCATTTCATCAGAGGAATCTTTTTTCTACTGGTGATTCATCTGACCTGTATCAAACACCTTTTGGGGATGAGATGACTTTGTCTCTGAAGGTTCCTTTTCCCACAAATTGTAAAGGGATCATAAATTACTCCAATGTTTTATATTTGATCTGATTATTTCCAGTTTGTTCTGGTAGCCATGGTTTTCATCAGGCCACTGCATTTCTAGAAAAAACAAGAGGAAGAGTGGGGAGTTAACAGCTTGAGGTTTTCACCATAATGATGTTTTCCATTTTTATTGTAAAACATGCTTTTCCTTCACTTGAAGAAGCAGCAACCTTATTATTCCCTCCCTCAAAATTTTTTCCTTTCAAAAGATTACTATCAAAACTACTAAAGATTGTGACACTGCTGACAACATAGGCACAAGTGATCAGTCAAACACCTTCAGATGATGAAATCACTTTAACTACACCTTCTTTGTGTACTGCTTTCCAAAGGCCAGGTTATTTCCCTCCTTTTATTCAAGGACATTTTATGGAGTCAATCAATTTTAGTTAAGCATCAGATTTTCTACTTCTGTTTCCACCTCCAAGATTAACTGGCATAATTAAAGTGTGGTTGCTAAGCAAAATGCTGATTACCTTTTTGATGGGTAGAAAGCTCCATCTGGGTGTTTCGTAGCTTTTATTCATTTTACACAACTGATTTATTTACCTCTAAATAGTACAGAAACATTTTATGGTTATACAGTGTAAAACAATAGCAAATTCATGCAAATACCCAGAGTTTTTTAGTCCTTAGATCTAGAAGGAAGGGAAAGGGGGATGAACCAGGATAAAACCAGCAAGTACAGATCAGTGAAATACCATGATAAGAACTTCAAAATTTGCTCAGGGAATAAAGTAAAATCAAATTCAATGCTGCATTTTTAAAAAATATTAAATATTGATCTATATCTAAAAATATTGTCATAAAATTGAGTTTGTAAATAGCAAGACACAAGATCGACAGAGTCATGAAAGAAAAGAAAGTAAAAAAAATATTCTTGCATAAGAAAATCTATTTAAAGTTTGGAGTTTCACTGTTGAATTAAGTAATATGTTACTGAATTAAATTTGGTTGATATAAATCATCATATACATGGAGTCTAGGGTTGGTTATTTCAGTGGATATCTACCAATATACAGACAGTGAGAAATTCTTCTGATTTACATCAAAAAACATTGTAAAATATAACTGTTTTCATAGCACTGAAGGAAATGTATTGACATCATATTCCAAACAGCAGACGAACTAAAAATACACTGAAAATTACATTTTAATTTTCACTCTGATTTTGTGGAAGAAGTTAGGAAAAGAAATTGCCAAGATGGTAGGAGTTCCTTTTTTTGGATTCTTTTTTCTATATTAAGATGCATTGTTTCAAAGCACTTGTGAAACATTTCATACCAGACACAAAGGAAATTTCTCCTTGCTTTGGTAAAATCTTGATGTGAGTTATGACAAAGCAAGGACGTTTCAGCAGGTGGAGTAAGTGGCAGCAGGTTTTCCCTTCTCTTTGATGATACACCACCAATCCCATCAACAATTAGAATAACAATATATTTACTTGCATTGCTCTGGTGCTTTTGGGGTCACTCTGCTCCAGCAGCTGGAGCAGCAGAACGTCCCCGTGCCAGAAAGTCTTGCAGCCTGGAATTCTGCTACTCTTGCCTATAATTTCAATGCCAGCCTATTCAAGATGAAAGTTCAAGTTCGTGTTCCAATCCCTTGGCACACAAACCCCAACACCCATTCAGCAAGAGCATCCTTCTTCTCCTGAGCTATTCATTGCTCTGCCACAAAGTCCTGCTGGACAATCTGTCTGGAATTTAGCATGTTATGGCTGTTACAGGAGTTTATACACTAATAACTCATCCCTTCCCTTTTCAAATAAATAAATAAATAAGCTTCTTAATAAGACAAATGTGAAATCCCACTTGTAAGATGGTGCGGCCCCATGGGTCAGTAGAGGCTGGGGAGCAACAGGCCAGGTGCCACAGCTCTGAAAAAAACCCCTTAGGGTCAGGGTGGGCAGCAGGCTGTGCCTGAGCCCTCATCATAACAAAGGCAGGCTCTTCTCAGGTTGTGAAAAGATACAAGTGCAAGTTGTAAAAAGGAACATCCTGGTTAGAGTAAATGAAAATTTATTCACTGTGTTGCTGCAAAAACCTGTGCATAGAGGGGTGAGCCCATATCTGTACTCAAGGGTTTTAAGAACTTGGATGGACAAGGTCCTCATAAACCTGCCCTAACCTTTATGTCAGTCCTGACTGAAAAGAAAGTAGGAATAAAGACCTAGAGATTTTCCTCCTGACATTGCCCATACCTCAACTCCAACCTCTCACAGGTAATTCCTGCAGGCTTGGTCTCCTTCACATTCTCTCGGCTTCTCCCTGCCAGCCAAGGCTACCAAAATTTTCCAAGTTCAAACTTTGCTGTTTCCTTATGGAACAGTCTCACTGAATTCCTTGGATTTGCTCCCAGTCCATAATAGTTTATGGATGACAGTTTATAATCTGACTGAAAGTTTCCTGGAGTAAAGGCATTCTCCTGAGCACTGGGGAAATCTTTGAAGAAGGACTTCTTCCTCCAGAGCTGTGCTCACCTCTTTGCGTTAAAGCTCAGATTACTCAGGTACCATCAGGCCTCAAATACCTGGCTACTTACTGGGTATTAATTAAAAACAACTGAGCATACAAATAAATGGGTGAAAACGCTATTTTCTCAGCCGTGTTTTTCTAGTTCATGTTATCATTTGTTCTAATATAAATTTGCTTTGCTTTCTTGGCCATTGTTTCCATACTACCTCGTTACTTATGCAAAAAACTAATTAACAGGCGCAATGTGTTGCACTGCAGGCTTCCTGTGTTGTGTAAATTAAGATGATGATGAACTTCTCACTCCCATCACTGTTCTTACATTTCTGTTGCTCACCCTGCTGCCACTCTCCAAACAAAACATGAAATTTCTTCCTTTATGTTTCACAGGCCACATTCAAAAAGGCAGTGGTTTATTACACGTGTAATTAGAACTCAATTTTCCCAACAAAAATCTGGTGTTTGTTCAACTGGATACACATTCCAGGAAATGTATCCATCCTTAGGAATATAAAAATATGGTAATGTAAAGTAGTATCTTTACAAAGGGATTTCTCCAAGCCAGTTACAGGGATTGGGTACTGAATTGTCCTTGAGTATAAATGGAAATTGGTACTTGATTGTCCTCCAGTTCTTTAAAATTCCTCCCTTAGTGATATGAGCAAACTTGAAGAGACACCTTGTGTCCTGCTTTAGGAGCAACATGAAGCTGGATCCCGAGCTGACATAAATCAGCACAGCTCTGACAGGTCTCTGTTGATATATACCAGCTGAGAAATTGTGTCTCTGCACAGATATCTATCGCTGAGCTGTTGAATGATTAATATTCACATCCTTGTTTAGCTTTCTACCTTTGTCTTGGGTTTGTTTTTCTTCACATCCATCAGATGATTCCTGAAAAGGCATTTTGTAGTAATTTATTTCTACCACATGCAGTTCTAAGATTGTCTAAAACTGCAGTGAATGTTTCCTGAGACTGTTGGAACTGAAAAGGTTTAGAGAGCAAAACAAAAACATTTTCTTTTCTAAGCTGTTTTTTTTTCCAATTTGTGCACACTATACTTATTCACTTGGGAGCAGGGGAAAATGCCTGCTGACAGAGAAGGAAAACATTTATTGCTAATAGAACCTTAACGTGTCCATATCACTATATTTCTCTGATTTATATTAAAGGAACCATATTTGCACTCATTACAGAGAAATTTGACCATTTTGCATGAAAAGAGATGGTATAATTATTAGCATATTGGCACAGAACTGCAAAAAAGGGGACAGTAGGACATAACAACATGTTTTAAATACTGCCCTTCAGCCCAGACCTAATTTAATTTTTTTGTAGAGCATCTCTGTACCGTGAGATGCAGATGTTGTCCCCTGGCTGTGAAATTGACTCCAAAGTATTTTTCTCTATTCACATGTGTAGGTCTCTATACAGGAACCCCTCAGTACTGCAGTGAGGCTCCAAAAGAGCAAACTGTATCACATTGCTATTAAAATAGTCCAAGGAGTGCTTCCATTAGAAATTATGAGCTCTTCCTCAATACAAAAAAAACCAAACCAAACCAGAAAATTAAAATAGAGACAGTGGCATTCAGAGCTGTTTTTTCTGAAAGGAAAAGAGGGGGGAAAGCAGTGATGAAGGTGCCAAACCCATAGGTCCACCCTGGCACATGGGGGAGCTGATACTTTAGAATTAAGACCCTAAAGCAGCTACAGTTCAATTAAGATCCCTTCAATAAAACATCTGTCATTGTGGAATCTGCACAGGCAATGTGCTTCAAAGAAATATGTTTACTTAAATAGAAATTAGAGCAATATAAGTATTTTATGTATTTCTTCCAAGATCATGTGCAAGGTATTGATGACTTTCTTGCTTAATTTTCTTCAGTCTCTCCCCCTGTGAGTGATTTATAAGGAAAAGTCTCAGAGAAGCAATAATATTTCCTTAGGGCATAAATACCACATTTGTACACCAACCTGACTGATAGCGTGGTGGCAGAAATTTAATGTTTATTTATGTATATGGGAGATTCAATTTAATATTGGCTCAACTTTTTTATCACTATTTGTATTTGCTTGCATACTGAAATGTGGATAATTTCAGAACATGCATAAATTCTTCCAAATGAGCTAAAGGAGAAACCTGATAACTTTCATTGCCTACATATTTCCTGGAATTATTAAACTATTTTTAAATCCCACCATTCCTATTTTTTAAAAATTTAATTGATTTGAATACAAATGAACAAAAAGCTTGCGTAAGGTGAAACTCATCCCTGTGCCTCTGTAGCTATTTTAACTATTTAAGCCTCATTTCAGAATTTGTGTTCAGGCATTATTCCAGTCCCTTCCTTGAGGATTTTCAGGACACCTTGAAGCTGATTGTAGCTACTATGATATTTCCTTTTTTTTCTGCACAGCAGGTGAGGAGTAGAACCAGATAGAGATATCAGCTCATATAGAAGAGACATGGGTCTGGCTTTCCCTCCCTGGAAGTGTCCAGCACCAGGTTGGAATGGGGCTTGGAGAAACCTGGTCTCATGGAATGATCTTTAAGGCCCCTTCCAACCTAGGCCATTCTATGCCTCTGTAATTTAATATTCTGACTCTTAAAATGCAGAGGAGCAGCTGGTGTGATGTTATATATTATTATATATAATATATATATATATTATAATTATATATTATAATTTGCTGTTTGGTTTGCTGGAAGATATCTACAGAGCACTCTTAAACCACTAAAAGAAGGATGTTTAATAGAAACCTCTAACAAGCAAACTTCCCCAGCTGCTCTTCCAGTGTGGAGGTGGAAAGAAAAGCTGCAGAGAGGGGAATGTGCTGCTGTGGCTGTGCAGATAAAACACAGCGAGGTAGCTGAGCACTGGGGCACAGCCTCAGCCCTCGGGACAGAAGGACCTGAGAGGATTGGCACTGAACTGGGGAACCTGGAAGCTGGAATGGTCTGAGGACCACCCAGCAATGGGGGAATGTGGAGTAAAAGCAGGTCAGCTGCACTGCAGGCTCAGGCTGTGCAAAGAGAGGCTAAATTTGGCTGAACCCTGGCAATCCTACCAGAGAAGAACAGCATTTGGAGCTACTGTTCCTGACAGAATAGGTGGGGGAAGGAAAAGAGAAAAGAACAGAAAAAAAGGGGGGGTGGGGAAAAATCCCCATATTATTTGAATCCCCCCCAATGACTCCAAAAAGCAAGAAATTATTTTGAAAATTTTCAGCATCATAACAAATTCCAATGGTTGACTGAATACATACCTCAGTGGTTCTGCCCTGTTCTCCTTTTTCTGCAGCTTTGAAAGATAAACCTGAAAAGTGTTCTTCTAGCCTTCATTGCCTTTTAAGCTTACCTAGGAGACTGAAGATTCTGTAGTTCAAACAAACACAAAAATCTGGTTTTTACGTTGTTTTTTGGTTGGGTTTGTTGTTTGTTTTTTTTTTTTTTTAATTAGGAGCTTCTCATTTATTTCAAATGGCATTTTTGCTGCCTTTAGTATTCTCCTGAATTTTGGAAATGTTTTTCTGTTAGAAGCTTGCAAAGCTTGCTGGTGTCTGCAAGTTATTAATAGGAACTACATTAAACCAATCCATCAGCCCTGGCACTCAATCCAAGTGAAACAGATGTTCTACTGCAATGTCTCCCTAGAAAGGGCTACAAAGAAACGTGTTTTCTTTGACTTTTAGCACTTCTTGATTGACCACAGTGTATTTGGAATTAAAACATTTTAATTTAACTGTAGGTAACAGAGGAAATTGTCCATTTACAATGCTGACTTACTCGGACAGGACTTTTGATGTCTCCCTTGAGTTCTAACATATAACAGAAAAAGGCAGATCAAAGGTTGAAGTTCCTTATTCAGAAACCAGACTACTTCAAATTTCAAAGTGTGTATAAATCCTAACCAAATATTTACAAAGACATTTTTAAAGGCCATTGATTAAATGCCCAAATATTGGTATTGTAAAATTGCT
The DNA here is from genome assembly GCA_013397865.1 of Struthidea cinerea. Taxonomy (NCBI): domain Eukaryota; kingdom Metazoa; phylum Chordata; class Aves; order Passeriformes; family Corcoracidae; genus Struthidea; species Struthidea cinerea. Next base: position 168,675 of record VZTI01001582.1, on the reverse strand, counting down.
CCATTTTTGGTTTTGGACATGCTTAACTTTGTTTGGTATCACCTTATTCCATGAGCCCAGCTTTGGAAAATAGAGTTGTCCAGTGGTGCAGTCTTGAAAGAAGTTTTTACCAGTGGAAAGACCAGGGGTAATGACATAGAAATATCATCATTTAGGAAAGAACCCCTACTGCTCGCCATGCCATTGGTAACTTTTAAAAAAAATGTGAAATAAACTTTTACAGACCCAACACCTGCTATATCAAGTTATGCCCTAAAGGTGAGTACTGGCAAATCAATTATGGTGATTTTTGAGGTCATCGTGGTGTTTCCCTTCCTTTCAGTCAAAAAAACAGTTGCATTTACATAAAGAGACAGTATAATTTCCTGGGGTGTAATCAGTTGTGAGATTGATTTACACAGAATCCAGGACAAGTTGAGGCTGGAAGAGGCCACTGGAGATCGTCCAGTCCAACTACAATTCAGCCCTGATCCAGGCAGGGTTTTTGGGAGCAGGCTGCTGAGGACTTTTTCCTGTTTTTTCTTTGGAACTAAACTTGTGGAAAGCCACATCAGGCGGGCTGTCAGGATGAACACCACTAAACACATGAGTTTTTTAAAGCTGAGGCGAGTGCTTTCAAGGACTGCGTTTCTCATAAGCATTTGGAAATGTCAGTGAGTACAACTTATCTGTCAAGCTTACAGGTTGACAGTATTAGATCCAGGTAATGCATTAACCACAAGCTTTCATCAGCTGATTTGGCTTCTCTGTCACTTCTGCACAGCACTGTAATGTTGATATTGGCTTAAAAACTCAGTATTACTTGGTCACGTATTTTTGAGCCCAGTCTCAGGCAAAAGAGATCATTGAAAACTGCCAAATACAGTTTCCAAGGGGAAAAAAAAAGGCACTTTCACTGAGGTAGAAAAGTTTAATGGCAAATGATTGTACTAGAAAAAATGAAAATTCAGAGCTGGAATTTCAGCTCTAAATTTGGGGGTTCTTTGTAGATTTCAAAGCACTTAAGATAACTGCTAAATATGACTCTCCCTATGTTACAAATGTGGAAAGACCAAGTCAAACCCCAGGTTATTACAGCTGGGCTCTCAGGTACAAGTTTCAGCAGCTGAGCAAAATTAGCTGGATTTGCAGAAAGGCTGAGGAACCTGAAGAAGGCTCTTTGTAGGGAACACACTTCCAACGCCAGCCCAGGCAAATCCAGTCACAGAACCATTTAGGCTGGAATAGCCCTCCAGGATCATCAAGCCCAGCCTCTGACTGATCACCACCTTGTCAACCAGACCAGCGCACTAAAACTCAAGCAGATCTTCTCAGCTTAAATTTTACTGCGACAGAGAAAACAGCCTGGGTCTATCCTGGGCCTGTCCTGAGGGATGAGTGAGGGCTGTGGCAGATGTCTTACGGATGAGGGAGAAAGGGTAAGCAGTGCTTCCAGAAAGGGCTACAGCTGCCACCACGTCACTTGTTCGCAGCGCCACAACGCTGTCTCTTTTTCCAAGGGGCAAAATACACAGGAAATCCTTATTCTTGTCTTGCTTCCACCTGCCTCCTGCAGCACTCAGCTGTCTCTTCTGCCTGCCCCAGGAGCTAATAACCCTCTGAGCAAGTCAATGAAAAAGACACAAATCACCTGCCAGTCAGTCCTGTCTGTCACCGAGTGGTCCCCTCTGCTACCCACAGATAAATCTACTGTGACCACGCTTGCCACTGTCCTGGAGGTCAAAGCTGATGTAAACCAAAGGGACCTGGTTTATGCCTCCTGAAAATAAGGCCCATTCCATCTGTCTATTTAAAAACTGAAAGGCATAAACAATTACAAACACTTCAAAGATTTCACTGTCCTACCTTGTAACAACTTCCAAAGCTTATCTGTGTTGATAACAGACTCTTCTCTCTCTCCTGGCTGATTTGCTTGTTTGACCCACTTTTTCAACACTTTCCCTAAAGGTAACACAAAACCTTTCTGAGTTGCTCATGCAACTTTTGATCATATTTAATAACCAGGACCTCTTTTTGAAGGCTGTGCGTAACTATTCACACTGGGAGGAATCCCAATGGCTTTTCATCGTCCAAGGGATTATTTGCATATTGGGTCAGGCAACAGATCTCAGCAGCTCCATCTCTCTCCATCAAATATACAGAACTTGAACAAAAAGATGGGATTGGCTTGTTATGTGCATGATCTTATTTTTTCCACCATCAATAACAGTCAGTTCTGCAAACACATGGGGTTATGGACATCTGATAAATTGCAAGGTATGGGAAATGTGCTGAAGGGGTTGGCAGACATGATGGGGGCTTCTGGAAGCTGTACCTACTCTTCCTGTTTGCACTTTTACACAGGGCCCCAATATTTCTATCTCAAAAACCCTGTAAATTACACAGTTGTCCTTTTTAGCTGACAGGGCACACTCTTGACTCATATTCAACTTGCCACCAACCCAAACCCACAGACCTCTTTCTGTGGAGCTGCTCTTCTGCCTCCTGTCCCCCAGTTTCAATGTAAAACCGGGATTGCCCCAGCCCAGGTGCAGAATCCAGCACTCTGGAGTATTTGTTTTCCTTCCAAACTCTTAAAGGAGTCACTAGCTGGCTAGTTCAAACTTAAACATTACAGAATCATAGGAGCAAAGAATGGTTTGGACTGGAAGGGACCTTTATATGTCACGTAGTTCAACCCCCTGCAATGTGCAGGGACATCTTTAACTAGATCAGGTTGCTCAGAGATCTGTCCTGACACTGAATGTTTCCAGAGATGAGGATCTACTGCCATTCTGGGCAACCTGTGCCAGTGTTTTATCACATGCACTGGAGCAAACTTCTTATATGTAGACTGAATTGACACTCTTTTAGTTAAAACCACTACCCCTTGTCCTATTTATCTTTCAGACTTGTAAGCTGAAGCAGGTTTTGTGTCCCAAATTGCATTCAAAGCCCAGTGATGCAAATGTTCATTAATATGCAGTAAATATTGGTAGTATCCTGTTACATTTTTAATGCATATTTATTATGATCTTGTCCTGTCAGCTAAATGCCACATGGTCAAGATTTAGTTATGAAGTGGGGACTGAAATGGTAATGATGGAAAGCAAAGCAGAAAGCAAACAAAGAGTATTTTTTTTAGCAATTCTTTCTTTTTATTTGAGTTTGTGAGTAGTTATTTAGAGTAAGGATTCAGCACCAGAGATGTACAGGTACTTTTCTACACAGGAGGGAGTTTTCTAAGTTCTTGGTCAATGCAGACAAAGTCAATGCATTTAATGGAGTTTGGGAGGATTTCAGGTGATCCCAAAGCACAAGGAGTTTTAGCACCTGAGGTAAGATTCTAGATTCCAGGATTAGCTGCTTGAATTGAGTGACAGAATCTCACCTGTAGAAAAAATCCTTTTATGGAATAATTCCTTGTAGTTCTGCACTCAGGAGATACTAGAAATCCTCTCTTGAGGAGGGTTGGGAGGTCAAGAACCCGTGAAGGGATAAGGGAGACAGGGCTATAACAGATGACCTACTCAACCGTTCTTTTATTCCCGTCTGAGAGCATCAGGACATATTTCTGTTTTATCAGCAAGTCACTGGCAAGTTCTGTGGCTAATTAGTGAAATCACATTAAAAAATGGATGACTCTTTAAAATAGGAACCAGAAGCCAGTAGAGAAATGCAAGATAGAAAACCTCTCAACATTTCTAAGGCTAATGCAGAAGAAAAACATCTCCTGAAAATGGTTCATCCTGGCTTAAATAAGTTCTAAAATTCCTTGTCTATAGCTCCCCATATTGTACACAGGGAATATTCGACTGAGGTAGATCTACATGCCTCTATTTTTGATTTTTGAGGTAAGGTGACGTGGATCTCAACCACCCTGGTCAGGTAACCAGGGATAAAGCAGGACTTTAGTGTTTAAAACTCAAGTGAAACATTCTAATTAATTGTTAGTCTCTGGGACTCAGAGAAGTCACATATTTTTCATTTAAAATATTTTAATAGTCAGTGACTCTTCAATGAACTTGAGACATCTTATTTGTTGAAACCATATCTAACTCCAGCTTCTTTTCTTTATCAGCTCCTCATTACTATGCTGAAAGGTATGAAACCAAAAGGATTTAACTTAACATGAAACCTCATGCCATTAAAACCTGAATGAAGATAAAATGTGAGGGGAAAAAAAATCCAAAATGCCATGGAAAAAATAACAGAAACTTGCACCAGAGTATTCCACATTACCTTTATCCACTCAAGAAATGTAAATGAAAAAGAAACCAGTAGAGGTTGAGGGAAGCCCATGTTTAGGACAGAGTCTAATAGTGCAGTGCTGTCATTCACGCAAGTAAAAGTCGAATTTAACAATGCTAATGTAATTTTTAACTAGAGGAATCATTCCCTGAACAACAGTGCTATTTCTTGGAGAGAACTTAATGAGTTTTGCCTGAAACAGTGACAGGAGGTTTTTCTTTCAAAGGTAAAGCACCGTAAAGAATGCTGGAAGTCAGAGCTTTTACTAGGATTTGGTTGCAGGTGAAAAATGGAATATAGCTATTGTATTTTACAAGGAATCAGCTCCTCGATCCCATTGACTTTCAGGTTTAACAGCAGAGGACAATTCATAGCAAGAAAGCATTAGCTTCATTTGCATTGTGAGTTAATAACAGATGAAGTTCTTGCCAGCCAGCTCCTTGCAGTGCGCTGAATGAAGCATAGAATTGATTTAGTACACCCAGTAAAATTAAGTGGACATTTTGCAATGCCTGAATTAATTGCAGGATGTATTTTTGTTTATTACTTCCGAGGGAAACTTCAGTGGTTCTCATTAAATGCATGGATGGATGGGTGGGTGGGTGAATGATTGATGATACAGGATCAAATATAGCCAATTATTTTTCCATTTCTTCCAGGCATATTGCTCTATTAAGAACCAGAATATAGCAATAATAATCAAACATAGCACAGCCATCCTTATTTGCTCTTTAAGGCTGAAATTCAGCCCTGTGAATACACACAGCAAACACACTTTTGCATTTCTCCTTCCTCCCCACAAACACTTGTATTCATTAACAAGATGCTGACATTTACAATAAGGACAGATTTTCAAAAGTGTTCACTTTTAAAACTGCAAAATAAGTAATCACATTTTCCAAGGAGCTTGCTCATATTGGTCATTCACAGCAAATGCCACCCTCCTCTGAAGAACACAGCCCAGCTGCCCACTCAGGCCTAAGAGGAGCTTCCTGGAATCAACAATAGGAAGAAGTAGAAGAATAATTTTATTACCATGTTTCAACCCTTCCTTAAAATTTGTGATGTGAAAAGGAATAGATAAAAATAGCAGATAAATATGTCTGTTCGATAACCAGGAAAGGGCTCAGTCTGTGGGGTTTTTTTGTCCTAGTGGGGTTCAGCAGTGACAAGGTGATGCAATTCACACAGTGCATTCCAGCACTGAGTCAGGGCTATTCCCTTGTGTTCACCACTGGACACAGCACTGTTTGGAAAGTTGTTTAACCATCTAAACAAACAGAAGAATACTTCAAAGCAGAGGCAGTTGCTGTCTTGTGTGTGTACTCTCATCCTGGTTAATATCTGCGGCCTCACAGCTTCTCCTTTCCCACTCTGTCTGTCTATACCCAACCTTTACCGAAGACCTAAAATGTTATTTTCAAACAGCAAAGCCCATTTTTGGCCCTGTCTTTTTATTATGGTGGAATCATGAGCAATTAAATGGTCCTCTCCAGCCCAATTAACATCACCCAGACATCTGTGACTGATCACACTTTGCTTTGTGGGTCTTCATTCACCCAGATTAGAGTTCAGTTCAAAATTTGGTAACTTGCAACTGCTGCAGCTGTTCTTTGAAACTCCAGCTTGCTTTTGTGTGGATTTTTTTTTTCAATTTAACCTTACACCTATTTCTACTTTCTAAAGTTTGCTTTAGCTTTGTGTTCACCTCCTCAGCAAAGATAAGCCTCCCTCCAAATTCAGAAATTCTTCTCTTGAAAAAGATTTTCCTTCCTTGCAGCAGGTTCCCTCTTCCATCTTGTAACCACGTACTATCATGCCTCTCTAAGGATACAGCAGTGTATACATTCCCAGAAAGTGTCTTCCTTCTGCCTGAATTTCTCACATTTATGGGCTTTAAAAAAATCCACCAGATATTCCGTATTTCTCTCTCAGAGCTGACAATCTTGTTTTACATAATTTTAACTTTTTAAATTTTTTTCATGTTCTCCACATCAAATCCAACTGGTCATGTGATTTGCCTACATTCACCTTAAATAAAGGCATGTGAGAGCTTCTAGATATGGTTGATTCAACCCCCCCACCCCTAAATTATCTATAGGCTGCTTTGACCACATTTTAAATAGAGATTTCCAGGGCATAGCTCATAAGTACAGCATCAGCTCCAGGCACGGTCTTGTTTTAGTACCTCATCGTAAATAAGAAATAAATCTGCTTCATCATACCAGGGTAAAAATGCAGTACCAGAAGGTTTAGTAACATGAGAAACATCTTATTTTCTCAGAAGCGAGACCTAGTAAGCTGCAACGTCTACACACTGAGCTGTTTAATCAATTCTGCATTGACTTCACTAGTCAAAACATTTATTTTGAATGTCATTTGTTTTTAAATTGATTCATTTTATTTGATATCTTTCTGAACTGATCCTGAGTCTTTCAATATATGGGTTGTTTATAAATATTTATTTAATAACTGGGATGATTAACTTGTACAGTTTTTCATCTGTTGCATGAAGAGGTTTTATATATTTTCTTTTGCTGTTCATTGATGACTTCTAAGTCTATTGTCACTTATTTTTGCTGTCCAAGAGCGAACGGAAATGTTTTGGTTGGGAGTCTAGACATGCTCATGGAAATCCTTTTGAAGAACAGTGATCTTGAAGAAATATCTAATCAAATGGAGCTTTTGCTGAAAAATCTGTGAAACGTTCAGGAGGGGTGAACACAACTCATGGCTTTCTGAGGAGTTCAGTGATCACCACGCTGAGACTAATTACCATGAAACAATCCCAGCATCAGATTTGCACCCATTGCCAAGCAATGTGTGTTTCCCAGTTCAAATATCAGTGTTTGGATGAAAACAAGGTGATAATATTGCATTGCAGATCCTTCCCTGCCACAGAGCAGGTGAGGAGGAGGAGCACAACCCTGTGATCCTGTCTGCTAAATCCATCATTACTGGTGCTGAGAGATGACAAAAGCCAAGTTTTAACTGCATTTGCCTGGGACAGCTGAGTTTGGGGTCTGGTGCCAGGAATTAATTGGAACCAAACCAGATGATCATCCGGCTTGTGTCTTGATCTAAGTACAGCCACACAAAATTGTATTTGTGTTCCAGCTACTCCCACGTGCAACGTGAGGAGGTGATGAGGCTGAAATCTGTCAGCACAGAACTAGAATGTGTTTGACATGTGGTGCTGGTAGTTTGGCCGTAACAGAAGTCCTAGAAGGTGTCATGCTCTTTTGTATTATTATGAATCCAGATAAAATATGCCCAATTTCCTTTTCAAATATAACCAAAGCCTTTTTTTAATTAAAAGGTAACAACGTTTCTTTTAGATTGAAAAGACAGCCAGTCTTCTGAGAAATATGAAAACTGCGAGGGGAAAAATTGTAGCCTGTGCATAAGTGAGTGGCTCTTGTGATGTTGGGGTTAGAGTGAAAGCAGCTTTAAAATAAGATTCTTGAGACTCACCCACATCCTCCATCTCAGGCACTGTCTTTAGAACTACTGTGAGTCCCAGATGGGGGCTTCAGTTTCCAGGTAACAGGTATTTTCTTGACAGCAGATCTGATCTTTACTTTAGAGCTGCCAAGCTTTACAGCTGAGAGATCTCTTGCTCCACTGAGGAGATGCAGAATCCTGCTCTTTGTGCTGTCAGTGAGGGTAGGTGGTTGTTAAAGAATCTGATTTGGGCTGAGTCATGCTCTGGTTCTGCCTGGATTTCTCTGTTGTCCGTATAGTGAGTCTAAAGCAGAGAGTTTGGGTATGTGGCTCTCCAAAATTAGGTAAATAGGATAGATTTAGGGATTTTTCTAAAAGTGGACAAGCTAGAACAACAACAGCAATGTCACCCAAAACTTCTACACTTGTTTTGTAAAGACAGAAAAAACTCCACCCAACAACTTTCCTTTATAACCAGATAGAAAGGAGCCTTTTTTCCTACTCTGTCCTAACTTTGACAAAAACAACATCAGTGTGTGAAAAGGTTGAAGTAGATATTGGCTTGATCAACTAAGGTTTGTTTGCAAAAAACCTCCCCCAGCAATCAATGTCTGTGCTCTCTGGAAGTGCAGTGTTAATTCTGACTTTCAATCATGGATCAGACAGTCTTGATTTTTATCAGGACATAAAGAATCAAATGGATTCATTATTTATCTGGTAGAAACTTTCTCTTTGACATGACAATGTATTAGGCTAACATGGGATTTGGCAGCTGCAGCACTTCATAATTTTTTATTTGGGAAATAACAGAAGAAGAGAAGGTAACGCTGCATTATTGCATGGCAGTAATTATTACATGGCTGTCATTTGGATGTGACAGACTTCAGCCTGTGCCAGCTTTTCTTCCTTTCTCAAACCAGATTTTGCTAGTGTCTGCAGCCTATTTAATATATTAGTGATGAAATAAATATTTCTGCTGGAGCAATCACCCAGCCTATAGGAGCATCTGCATGAAAAATTCATGTGCCTACACAAGTGCATGACAACCTCTAATAGGAATCCGTATCCCCTAACGCTGGAATCAGGTGCATTTCTAACAAGCTGCAGGTGGAGACATGAAGAAATTAATTGCAAGGCCCTTGATAATTGCTGAGACTTCATCCTAAATATGCTGGTGAATCTGTCATTTTTTGGTAATTTATTTTTTGTTGGATTCGGTGCTCACAGTAAAGAGCCTCATCTCTTATCTCCCTCCAAGGCATGTGGCGGACACAAAAGCTGTACATGAAGAGGAGGAAAAGGAAACATTAAAAAGGAAAATGCCGATTGAGGTAAGGAGATAAAAGACGTGACAAGAAAAAAAAAGACAAACACAGAGCTGTGATAGGGAGAGAAGAAGCAGAAATCTAATTTTGGTGGAATGGAAATCTGTGATATGGTGGGACACTCGTGTCACACCAGAGATGTTACCCTGTGCGAAGGCTCAGTGCCACTAAGCTTAAGGGGAGCAAATAAACAAGGATTCAAGCTCCACCACACTGCAAAGCTGAGTAGATTTTCTGATAACCTAAAAACAAATCCCAGCTCTGAAATATATATATATATATTTTTATTCTTACACCACAACAAAACATTGCTGTTTTACCTCCTGTGGGATAGATAAGAGGTGTACTGCCAGATTCAACCAGTGGAATAGCTGCAGATCTTACATATTCTCCTTCCTGGTCCCAACCTGACGGTTGCGTGCTTGATTGCTTCTCTGCAGGGAAGTCTGATGATCCTGTTTCCTTGCAGCACATTAAAGCCTGGAGTGCCACAGAGCACACCTACCCTGCAGAGCACACCGCTGTGGAAAGGCACCCTGCTGGCTCAAACCAGGCAGCGTGTCTGCCTCTGCTCCGTGTTCCGGCTGGCACAGCACGGCCCGTGAGACAGCAAATCCTCCTCTGAGCTGTGTCCAAGCACAGCAATCAGGAGCAGCCTCTCCCTAAATGCCCCCTCACCTCTAGCTGATTACAACTTGTGTGCCCCTTTCCTGAAGCATCCCGGAGCCTCCACCGCTGTGCTCAGGTGCATCTGCTTTGGGATCCAGCTGCTGCCAAAGCACAATTTCCCCGCACATCCCACAGTCTCAGGGATGCTGTTCTCTCCATTTGTGTGGGATTAGCAAGGATTTGTGTCCTCCCAGAACTGAGGTTCATCTCAGCAAATTTGTGTGCCTAGCATCTCATTTTGCTTCGTGCCTGAGTTCCCTCTGCATTTAATAGAGAGCTATTCAGGACGTGATTCATCTCACCTATCTTGGACGTTATTTTGGGATGTGATCGACCAATCTCTGCTGCTGCTTGTCTCAGTTAACTAGTGCTTGATGACTGGCATAGTCTAAACACTCAGCCAGTAGACAGCAAAATTTAGGTGGGATATTTCAGGAATATGTGACAAAATATTCCTATTGTTCAGCTCCGTGAAACCAGGCTCAAGTCAATGAAGCTTAAAATTCAAACAAGAACAGCAGCTCGTGGTTTTTTTTGAGCTATCACTCTGCTGAGGGGCTCTTCTCTGGTCACCTACTCCTGCCAACAAGCTTTGATTGCATTGCACACTTGAAAAAAAAACCCAAACAAAAACCCTTCAACATAATTTAACTGGACAAAGGCAGACAGATGCAACCCTAAGTATAATCAGCTTTCTGCCCTGTTTGAGATGAAGAAAGAAGGAGTCCTCTTGTCCAGTCCAAATGATGTTTGCAAATCTCTGCATTGAACTGATTCACGATGACACAATTTCCTTGCTGTCTGACGAACCTTTGTATCCATCATTCTTCTGTAACCTGTCCTCAAATGTAGTCTCTCGGTTGGTACAAAGCCCTGAGGAGATGCAGAGCTGCTGAGCTGCAGCCCCTTGCATCGGCCAGCAGGTTCACCTGGCAAGTTTTGCTCTTAGACAAACTGGAAATGCTGTGGAAATCTTCCTAAATGCTACTTCCTACAACTGCCTTGAAGGAGTTTGTTTATTTGAGTAACAGAAAACAGATTTAACATCCAGTATCTGATTTTGTTTGGGTTTTGGTGGTTTTGGGTTTTTTTTCATGGTCATTTCTCTTGTTTGTAGGGAAAATAAAAATGTATTTCACATCAAAAGGTGTGACTGCAAAAACTGTTGTAGGTTCCTCTGAGTCAATATTCCATAAAGCTCTTTGTAAAATGGACGATGAATACTGGCAGAGAAGAAAGTGGGAAACTGCTTTCTTTACTATTTATATATTAGATTTTACTATCTGATGACCATGTGAAGTCTTTGGGGATTATTGCAATAAAGCACTTTTATTGTTCCATATATATTTTGCTACAGTTGGTATTGGATTCAGTTTATGAACTGATGTTACCTGCTTAAGATACCATTTTCAGAGAATGCATACAGAGCAAAAATATGCTTTTGCAAGGAAGATATTAGATAAATATTGTATCTTTGTCTTTGTAGTCTGGTTTCCGTAGCAACTTGAAGTTGCACTATCATTTGATCAGCTCTTGACTGGAAAGCAAAACATTATTTTGGTCCAGAAAAGAAAAAATAAAAAGAGTTATTACCATCTTCAGTAAAACATATCACGGTATCCTTGGTAACACCACCATCAAAACCAGAGAGCATGCACTTATGCTGAAAAATCAGCTATGCATCCTGAAGTTTTGAAATATGAAAAAGGGGAGAGAAGGTGGGGGAAGGCTAGGAAAAATATCTTTTATAAAAAATTAGTGGTGGATTGAGGTGCCAGGGCCAGCTGGCAGAGGGACAGTGGTGTCTGTGTCCTAAGGAGCTGTAAGAGACACCATGAGATGAGGGTGGAAGGGATGGTACAGAGGGAGAGATGTGTACAGGGTACGGATGTGCACTGTACAAGGGACAGCTTCCATTTCTAGTTTTCAGCTGGAATAATTGTTCCTTTTATGAACTGAAAGTTTTTGGGTCAGGTTTATTGAAAATGAATGAATGATGCATATTTACACATCTCAGTTTCCTATATACTGAGGGAATGGAGCCCTTTCATATGTCAATCTGATTTCAAGAAAGATGTTAAACCCAATGAATATAGAGTTAAAATACATTGGCAAATATTCTCTTCTCCACTTAGTGCTTATCCAGTTTTGAACAAGTCTTCAGAGTCAGATTAATTTGACACAAAGGACTGTGCCAGAAAAACCCTTTCCTTGGGAAGCTCTCTGCTGAGAGAGGTCCCAAAATATTCCCTCAGAGTGGGACTACTTGATAATGTGGAAATTTTGCAGTGAAAAGGACACTTTAAATTCAGAAAGCAGCTTCCACAGCAACTGGGTAATTGTGTAGAACATTTTGTTAGCATGTTTTTAGTTTTCCGACCTACATTACTTGAAGCACACCAGTCCCACAACTTGTTGGAATACTTAAAATGAAACAAACTGGACAGAAATATCCAAATCTTGATCTTCAAAACATGCCAGGCAATGAACTTAATTTTATGGCATCACTAGACATGATCAAAACGTCATTTATACTTCACAGTCCTCTGCCAATGAAAGACAATTCCTGGCAAATCAGTATTGCACTTCTCCCTCTCATTCTCTTTCTGTCCATCTCTTTTTCTCCTAAATGCTGACAAGGCCCAATTCATGAAACAGATAATGTTGAAGCTTTGCTAAATGCATGACAGTTGTAATGGTTATTTACAGCGTTTTACTTCTGAATTCAGATGAGCAGTTCGAGAGCTAATCTCCGATATTTTGCATTCATCATGAGCTGATGTTTCCTAGGTATTCACTCATGATGTGCTTTACATTCACACTGATTTTCTATAAATGTTGAACTTCTGTGAGTGACACTGGAATACTTTCTCTGAACCTGAAAATAGACAAGTCATGCTTAAAAACAGTGAATGGAAATTTAAAGTCAACAGCTACCACTAAAAATTTTAATTTTCATTTCCAGAATATCTGCAAGTATATGAAACTTGGCTTGATTGTTCCACTGCACAAAGCATTAAGGAAGGGGCTCTTGTGTACTTACAGAGCAAGTATCAGATATTCAGACCTTAATTTCCTTCCAAGGCAGGCCAATTCAGTGTCAGAATTTACTTCCTCCTTTGCCTTCCCCATCTCCTCCCCACCCTGCATGCGTTATTCACTTGACACAAAGGAATTAACCCCGGACATGGAAGAGGACAAAACCATGCTGTATAAAAAAACAGCCAATACCTACAGTCTTTCATTCACAGCAATTCTTTATTTCTTTAGATGTGGCAAAAACCTACCCGTGTAGCCAAAACACCTTTCTTTCCTCCCCTTCTTCCCTCAGCTTCTGTCAAACAACACTGAAACTCTGCTAAATGCACCAAAAGAAGCCCTTTGAAACATCAGTTCTTACCCTGGCCATTTCTTATCAGAGATAAAATGTTTCTTAATCAAATGGATATCAAACTTAAGGGCACTGCTTACAGCCACCAAGCAGGTCTTGTTTAAGTAATAAAGGGCACCAGCATCTCCACACAGCCAAAAATCCCGTGTGTGCTGAGTAAACAAAGCTGATAACGATCATAGTCTTTAGCATTCTGGGGAGATAAAACATCACTCAGGTTCTAATAAATGGGTTAAAGCAATACTTTTTGTCAGTTTCTAGGACCTGGAGTCATTAAGAATAAATTACTTTTTTAATTAAAGATTTTTTTTATTACCTAATGAATGAATTTAAAATGTAAACTGCTGATTGAAAAAGGAAAATGGACGTCAGCCAAGACTGTGAATTCCAGTATATAAGAAAAAAATTGATGAGAGCCAGCCACACACTGCATTGACCTTCTCCAATTTGAACAGGTAGTTAGCATGTTTAAAGAGAATGGTACATTAACATAATCTGAATTATCATTATTAAAATGCTGCTCCAGGTGTAATTAGTATTTTATTGTCATTACTGTTATGACTCAATTTTTGTCCTGGACAGATTTCATCTAGTGTTACTTCTCTCCTGTCTCCATGAACTGTGAGTTCAGCAGCAACTAACAATGAAAGCTGTCACAGTTGTCTCACAAATTAATAGATCCTTGAGTCAGATGGAGCTCTCCCAGGAATTTATTCCCCAATCCAAATCGCCTGCACTGCCCTGTGATCCTGTGGTCCTGAACAAACCCGTGCTGACTGCTTCTTTAAGGTTCTCTTTCCCCAGTGGTCACAAAAATCCCTGCATTGTCTTACTCAAGTGCTCGTGTCTTTGGAAGCACAGAAAGCAGGAGGTGAAACTGCTCTGCTGGTGATCAGCCACATGAGCCTTCACCTTCCTGCACCCCACAGTCCTCTGCAGGAATATTTCCCTCATACACAATAAAGCTGTTCTTACAGCTTGGCTTTGTTCATCATTTGATTGTCATCATGCAATTATTACACACCCCCCTCCCTGCTGATGCATTTTAATCACACCATCTGACCCCAGGGTGTTCACCCTGGAGACTCTCAAGGTCAGAGGTTCTCACGCCAAATTGTGTGAGAGGGTCATCCTCACACTCCTCTCGCTTTGTATCTCTCCTAGCCAGGCAGTGTTTAATATCATGAGCTTTTATCTTTGTGTTACGAGTGATAATTAAAACCAACACTTTCCTGGGGATTTATTCTTGGCGTTGTTTTCTGTCAAGCCTTCACAAAGCTCTGCCTACACCCAGCAGTCTCATCACCACGTCACTTGGTGTTGGTCTCGGTTCAGAGCCACTGAGATAAAGGTGTGCAAGCCCTCAGGAGCCACCACTGGGTACTCGCCCAGGGCACCACTTACCTTGGCAGATCCATTTTCTAGACTTTTCTTTGTCTTGTCTAAGAAACCCAACACATCCCTTCTAGAAAACCATGCTATTCTCACATAAAAAATCACCCTACTCAAAGCAAAGAGTTTCCCTGGTGAATTATCTCCTCCATTTAACTTTTGCCCATATTTTAATCTGTACCTGTTTAGCTTTTACTTGCAGTCACTTGACGTAATGATTGGTTTATTCTGTTTTATGTGCTGGGTGTTTTTGCTAGATAAAAAAATCACTTTGCCTGATGGAGCCAGTGATAGGCTGTGAATTGATCACCTCTTTATCGTCTGTTCTATAAATGATATTTATATTTAATGAACTAGAAAGAAAAGAAAGAAAAAGTAAAGAGAGAGTGTGTGTATACATATATATGTGCACACACTTTCAATTTTTGGTGATTTTTCAAAATTCTGTCCTTCTTTCCAGTTACAGGTGGTTTTTTAAAATATTTTTAAATTATTTAACTGGTAGGATTTACCAAGACCGTTATGACAAAAGCTGAATGACACTTCTTTTTGTTCCTAACATGTCTTTATTTGCTTTTAATTTGCTAAGACACTTCGAGCAAGATGAACATCTCTGAACTCTAGAGGATGTGTTCATCCTACTGAGGTTATAGGTTGTGATGTGCAATCATTAAGGATTCATGAAGTTTTCTAATAATAATCTTTAGGTTGGTGTCACCAGGATCTTTCTGAAACTTTCCCCTTTCTAAATTTTTCCAAGTTCATTCTCTGCCTCCGGTTTTTCTTCTTAAAATTTTTTAGCAAATGGAATTATTGCTTTCTCCTTAAGCAAAAAGAAGTGAAAGAAGGAAATCTCTCCTGCTGAAAAATAGAGTACCTAGAACTTGTTTTGAAGAGTCCTGCAGGCTGAACATTTGAGAATTAAAAACCAGTTTGTCAGAGAGAAAATTGAAAAGCTTTCTTCATCCAGAATGGACTGAATGATATTTGAGGCACTAGAACTTACAAAACTTCAAAGTAAAACTTTTGCATTGCTTGTTCTGAGTTTCTCCCTTCTTTTGATATATATCTGGCTGTGAGCACTTTAAAATCAATCTGAATTTTTTTTTTTATCTTAGTAAATTGCATAGAGAAGCACCATACTTGAGCTGCTGAATTTTAAAAGCCAGCTATCATGCTGAATAGCTGATTGCTTTAAAAATTCAGAATTTTAAAACCAGTGCTGGTCTATCTGGTGTTGCCGTGTGGTGAGACCAGACGAGAGTAACAGCATTCAGTGCACAAGAGACATTCACAGCCATTTGCTTTATGTGGCTTTTCATCCTCTCAGCTTTTGGTGCCCAGGCTCTGGAAGCTCCTTCCCAGGGTAATTCCTAATCCAGAGAAGCTTTGTGCTCTGCCTGGACTCTGAGCAACCTGGGATAGCAGAAGGTGTCCCTGCCCATGGCAGGGAGTTGGAACTGGATGGGTTTAAGGTCCCTTCCAACCCAAACCATCCTGTGATTCTGTGATTCTGACTCCAGAGGAAGCACCAGAGATGGCACACACAAAAAACACTGGATCAGAGCAAGGTCTGCACATCCCAAAAGCCTCTTACCATCAGTGACCTGTAGCAAATTCCTAGAGAAAAACTAATTACTGGGTGCATGCCCAAGATTACTTGCCCAAAATCCTGCTAGCTTCCAGCTGCCCCCTCTGTAGAGACACCTTGAACAACTCATGTTGTTCTTTGTAATTGTTAACCACAAAATTACATTTTTTATTATAAAAATATCCCTTAGGTATCTTCCTTCCATTAAATTGTACCAGCATCTCTAGAATCATGGGCACTATGACTGTGCATAGCACTTTGTGACAGAGATGTCCACAGCTTAATCACAGATCATGTGAACAAGCAGCTTCCCCACACTTCAGCTGGGTGTTGTCAATGCTCCCTTTTCTCTTAACATCCATCCCAAGTTCCCAGATTCCTGCACAGGAGTTTTGGAGTGGCTGCAGGATCCTGTGCTAACAGCCCATGGCTTTCAGGCCACAGCAGCTACAGTTTATGACTCTCTCTGGAGAAGCCAGAGTTCAACCTTTAAAGCCAACAACCCAACCAAGCATTGATTAACAAGAGCTGCACCTATGCCAGGAGCTGGAGGTGTCAGTCAGAAATACAAAGGCGGCTTTGGACCTGTTCCCTGCCCCTGTCCCTCACTGCCACCCCTGGGTTCAGCACGACCAGCTAAACCTTAGCCCCTTCCTAGGCAAGACATTCCACAAAAGTCACACATCATTAAAATTTGCACTTTTCTTGTGACCCACTACAACCTCAATTTTGCAATAGTCAGAGCAACCTGCAGAATATCTTATCTATTTCTGCATAATTGTGGGAGATACTGAATATCCCAAGTGCATTTTATATAAACTGAGACACAGTAATCAAAGTTCCATGCAATTTTGGGTGTCTTTTTTTTTTTACTTTTCTGGGAGGAGCAATAACTTGTCTATTTTTATGTGACTGCTTTTCTAATTTACAGCAGAATCTCCTAGAGCTTGGAAAATGTACTTTCTTATATAAGTCTTATAAATCAAAACACTAATAAATAAATATTGCATATACCAGGCAAGCAGCAAGTCTGCAAATCATTTTTCTGTAAGTGCACAGTAAACCCTACCTTGGCAAGGTTGTACAGGTGAAGTGTCACAAAGATTTGTAGGAAAAAAAGAATGCTGGCATACACAGAATTTTAGATTGAAGTTTCCATGTCACAGTGCTCTCAGCAGCCACTTTTGCAGGGTGCTCTCAGGGTAAATAAGGCAAACTGCACCCTCATCTTCCCAAAGAGGAGTGGGGGATCAGATCAGGGGTATTTTTTATCCCTATTAGTGCCAGTGAAGCTGCACCTGAAATACAGGTCTGGTTTTAGCTCATCAGTTCAAAGGGGATGTGGAGGGAGAGGCTTGAGCAGCTGGTGAGGGAGCTTGGGTTTGTGACCAGCCTGGAGACGTGGGGGAGCTGGGTCCTGTCTTCTGGTGAAGGGGATACCGAAGAGGTGATCTAAAGTCAACCTGAGCTACTGGAAGGGTATTGCAAAGGAAAAAAAACCAGTTTTTTTCCATTACTAACACTGGCAGTGGGGCCAGGCTGAATCTTGGGAGGTTCAGCTTGGACATTGGGCAATCCCTTCGTACCAAATGGGTACTGCAGCACTGAACAGGTTCCCCAGAGAGGCTGTTGACCTCCACTCTTGGAGATTTCTGGTCTGAGTCAGACAAAGCCAAGGCTGACCTGATCTGCTGATGGTGCTGGTCCTGCTTTGAGCAGGAGGCTGGACTGAGTGACCTCTGGAAGTCTCTTCCAAGCAGCATCTCTGTGAATCCGTGGGGATATCCATGATTTCTCAGCTGAGGCTGTTGCATGGCCACGTATCTACAGTGAATTTAGCATGAAGTCATGTCTTTTTCACAGGGTTTTGCTGTAATGCACAAAAGCAGTGGGTAGTGAAAGACCAGTGCAAAGGTCTTGGTGTCACACTCTACTTTTGTGGAGGTATCAGCTGTAAAAAAAACCACCTTTTCCTCTGTCTCCAGATTCAGGCCATCCCCAACTGCCACTACACAGTTTCTTTTGGTCCTTTGGAATTTGCCTCATAGGATGAAGATACTTCCACAAGCAAATAATATTCAGTGCTCTCCTTTGGGGGATATAATGGTTATTGCTCACACTTACCTTACAAACAGCTGAGTGAAGAGCCACATAAAATCCAGGCAATTTACAAGGCAAAGGAAATAGGATTTGCAGGTGCAGTTTAATTTACTGATGGAAAACAAAATGTCACGTTGGAATAACTTGTTTGTGAGAAGGAGAAGGAAAGTTAGAAAACATGAGCCCTGGTGCCACTGCAGATTGGGTGTTTCTCTCTTTCTACATCATTGAGCAGAGGGGCTGCATTTTATGTTTTAGTTGATGGAAAAGGGCAACAGGAGACGAATCACAACAACCTGATCTGGTTTGATAAGACAGTGGATAACTAATGACTAATGAAACTGAAGATATGGGACAAGAGCTTGCCAAAAAAAAAAAATTACAACATCCTCTGAAAGCTTTTTAATTTTTCCCACTCGTAACTGCAAGTTGC
>VZTI01001582.1:98925-150059 GCA_013397865.1 Struthidea cinerea | reverse complement strand
CCCAAAACCACAACTACAGTTCCTGGAAAAGTGCCCTTAATGACTTTTCTTCAGCATTCCCCAGACGTGTCTCTCAAGCCAGCACTATTTAGGAGGCCTCTGTGAGGCAGTTTCAAACCTTAATAAATTAATCCGGGAAGAACCTCTGGATATAGCAGCTGTATTTTTCAAGCCAGAGGACTTGTATAAACAATCCACAAACTCTTCTGGCCAGAGAAGCTGAACTGAATGAACAAAATCCAGGTGATATTGAACTGCCTAAATTAATATAAAGACTAACATGTGCCATCTGCATCCTAGACTCTTTGCTCTTCTGTGAAAAAAAAACCTACCAGGACATCTGTTCATCTTTGTAATGTACTCTTAGAGCTACAAAACAGAGAATGCAGACAAATTAAATAAAGTGGAGAAGAACATTTAATTTTATTAAATAAAAGTACCTATGAGACTCTTTTTCTATGTCTTTCTCTTTTTTAAAAATTTCCTGTAGATCCATGCTGTTTGAGTAATTCTAAAAGGAGTCACTGACAAATTGCTGGGATAAAATTGCATGTGTAGGTAAATTCAAGTCACTATTTGCTAAGAGAGAAAACTACCTAGTTTTTATTAATTTATCTTGAACTTTAAGTTAATATCCAGCAATTCTAGCTGAATGAAAATGATCCAGACAGTGTCTTCAGCCAATCTGCATATCTGTACAGAGATCTATATAAAATTACTAATGTTTCCAGCACTGTTAACTATTTTTTTTTTAATGCTCATTTTTCCACCTTTGTTTTAGCTGAAAGGTAAAAAGAAAATAATGGAACGACCAGCAAAAAACCATATTACCCTAAAGTCTGTACTGGTAGACAGAACTAGTTCTCATGAGGGAAGCTTACAGAGATAGAACAATAAAGGCAGGGTGGACTTCCAGGTTTGCAGCAATTAGGCCAATCCTTAGTCACCAGACTATCAATTTATTCACAAGATGGAATGGCTTCCTGTAGACTTAGTGCAGCCTTCAGGCTGAGCTCAAATTAAGGCGCTCAGTCCAGCACAGGGATGTTGAGTGCCCTAATCCAGAGCGGCAGAGCTGGTTGATCTTAATTTATTTGAGAAGCGTGTAGATGTCTCCAGCTGACCCAGTGGGCTGCAGTCCCAATGAGGTACAACCTCAGGGTGCTGCTAAAAGGAGATGTTCCAGTCTCCTTCCCACCCGTCTCAGTTGCCCCCTTGCACTGAGCCTCAGGGTCATACAGCCCCAGGATGGATCAAATCAGTGACCCGGGGCAATGGGAAACGAAGCCATTCCCCCCAGAATGGTTTTGTCCCCTAAGAGATGCAGTGCAGCTGCAGTCCTGACAATCTGCTGTGTTCTGCAGTGACGTGACAGCTCAGTTTAGTGCAGATGTGTCAAGAACCAGGCCCCATACAGGGAGAAAAAGAGACCAGAGAGCTGTGAGAAGATCCAACCACTGCTAAAAAAAATACAAAGCTACTGCTTTTGTAGCAACCAGCAGCCCAAACTAACACTACACTAGGTGCAAGTCCACGCTGTACACTTTTAGGTGCAATTAGTTTTATTCCTGGTGCCTAAATTTGGGCCAGTCCCCAGATCTGGCCATTGAAGGGCTCAGAAGTGAGAGACATGATTCCATCGGCTTTTATTTCTTCTCATGGACACCAATACAGAGGCATTTCAGCAGCTCTTCCCACTGAAGAAACTCAGAAAAAGGAGCTGCAAAATGCTCCTGCTTCCCATAAATTATACATAATTATGGATTACAAACATTTTTAGAGTGAAGATTTTTGTCTCTTTTCTGAACCACCTGATGCGTCTCTCTGGGGCTGCACTGTAATGGACTGAAATGAGCACTTCTGGAAAGAGCCAAACAAAGCTGCTGATGATTCTCAGGAGTAATTTAACATCCCAGTCTTTGCTCTTTGAGGTTCTTCTCTTTCCTGATGAAAATCAACAAAATGACCTTTTTCTACCACCAACTGATCTGAATTTCTACATTTCCTTTTGTTCCAAATGTTTCTATCTCTCTGCATAGCGGTGACATTTTTTGTTGAGGATAAGCTAGTTCTTCCTAGAGACAAAAATGGCTTGTATTCAAAAACTTATGGATTATGCAGAACCAGAATTTTATTATATTGCCTACTTGCAGTGCGATAAAGACACTGAAATAAAGCATTGCTGAATGGCACAAACAATTTCAACAATTGTAATAAAACCAGCTAAATATGTCAGTGTGCTATAAATATATACTTAGCATTTACGTATACAGAAGATGGCAGTCAGGAACAATTATTGAATGAGAAACAGAACTGGATTTGTTTTGACCGGATAGTCTCCTTAAAATAGGTAGAGTAAAAGACATAGATTTTTTTCAGTTCTGTGTTTCTTACTCACAAAACAAAAGGAAATTCCTCCCACTGCCTTCAAAATAATCTTTTTTAGTGGAGTTGCAATTCTCCCTCAACCATCCATTAAGTTCTGCTCTCTGATTTAAGAAGAGGACTTAGGTATATTAATAAACAATATAAAACTTACAATAGCTTCTTAAAAAAAACAATTTACAAAGCTTATAAAAACTAATATCAATCTCTCAGTCACTTCCAGAGGTGATAATGACACAGTGCCTCAGAATGGACTCAAATTTGCTGTGGAACAAAACCTGTATCATCTGTTCTTGGGTTTTTTTTAAGTAATTTTTCAAGATAATTTCAAACTAAATGCCTGAAAAATGATCTTCAGAAGTCTAAAGCCCTCAGTGAAATTTTCAATTTCAAACCAATCCCTTTTTTTCACCTACCTTAACATCACCAAGTAGGTAGGGAGATGCTCAGCTTTAGGTTGCACCTGGAAAATTCTGGTTGCCCCAGGATAACCTCAGAGCCCAGCTACCCTACAGCAGAGTGGTGTTACTGCAACTGCAGGGAGAGGTTACTGGAATTTTCCATGCCATGAAAAATAGTCATGAGAGTGCCAAGAATTTCAGGGATCCTGAACTTTTCCTACAAGGGGTCAGTGATGTTTCAGAGAGTGTTGGGTTTTGGGGCAGTGTCCTCTGCTGTCACCATTTTCCAGCTCCCCAGCTGGTTTGGCCTTTCCAAGTGGACTTCACTGATAAAAGCTGTATCAGAAGGCAGCTCTGAGGTTACCTTTTCCTCTCACTTTCCCCTTCAGCAACACATTTCCTGCACAGATTTAGTCTCAGGGGACAGATTATATCACACCTGCAGCAGGATTTTTATGCCTCTGCATGTGGCTGTGGATGATGAGAGGTGTTTCTGGCTGCAGGAAAGGGGGGGGTGCATGGCCCCATTATCTGAGCTGGGGCTGAGATGACAAGAGCCCCACCTGTCCAGGACCCACGGAGATACAGCAAAGAAGCCGTGGTGAAAATCAGGGCACGCTGTGTTGCAGGGGCAGTGTCAGACATAAGTGCCCCTCCTGTTTATCCCCTTGAGCTCTGGGTCACGCTGAATGTTGAGCTGTCCCAGAGCTGGCTCGCAGGGGCTTGGATGACAGGCTGAGCAAGCTCTGGACAACTGTGAGAACACCATCTTGACGTCTTGAAGTGGGCCTTCCCTTTGTTAATGGGGATGTGATGGACTACTGAGAACAGGACTATCTGAGGCAAGCCCTTCCTTTCTGGCAGGTGCCCAGCACGTCCCCAAATGAGTCACAGAAGTAACAGCAGTGTACACTTAAACGTGGCATCCACACAGGCTCCTCTTCCTCCCTGAAGCCAATGTGGCTCTCCGTGTCTGAAAATCTTGATATGACTAAGTCAAAGAAAGCTTTGTAAACACTAGGGAGCACTTCCAGGTCCTTCAGACTTGGCCACATCATGAGTCTCATGTTTTGCTCCTCCAGAGAAGTCAGATTATTCATTTCATCAGTCCCTTACGTGCTACACTGGCTTGCTCTCACATTTTCTGTTTCAGCCATCTAAATATCCCTTTCCTACATCTAGTAATGAAAGACAGTGAAGGTTCAGTATTATCCAGTTATTCAGCAGTCTTATCACTCTTCTGATGTCTCCCTTGCTGGAAAGAAGGTAGTCCCTGCTGAAAGAGATGGGGTTGTTTGCTGTGGTCTGCAGTTAATTGAGTGGCTCTGCCCTCCACTCTGCCTGAACAAAACAGCATCTCACTTTGCTTTACCAGAATCCAATCACTGAGAATTTCGGGGAGGAGGGAGGTGAACAAGTGGGAAAATGTGACCCTGAACATATAATTTCCAAGGGTAGAAATTCTTTCCTTCTGCCTCATTAAACCTCACCCATGATTTGCCTCCCTTCAACACAAGTATACAGAATTGCCATTTGAGAACAGAGCAATGGCCCATCCAATGCATCCTCGTAATCCGGCCCACACGGAACGCTTCAAGAAGGAACGTAAAACTCCATAATACATCTAATTGGACAATAATACACCACAGAGGGAGATTTCTGACTGACTTCATCTGGTGATCAGGCCATTATCTGAAATATGAGAATGGACACCCCTTGTAATTTTTCATTGCAGCCACTGTGTTACTGCAGCTGCTGTTCCTCGCCATGGAAATAGCTCTGCTATCGCTTTCAGTTGGACAAAACAGGTTTCTTCTTATGCCTTCATGCTTTAAAAGCAGCCACCTCGTGTCACATTAGGTTTCTCTCCTGGTTCCTCTTATGCTGCTTTGCTGGTGTGTTTTGTTAGCATCTGAAATTCGGGGTTAAAAATTTGTGCCAGTGATGCTCCGGGTGGTTTGTTGCCTTCTGAATTCTTACAAAAAGCAGAAAAAAAACACCCTTGAGTAAATAAAAAGGAGAGAGAGACTAAAAGCAAAAGAAACAGATAAATGAGAACAAAAATAAAGAAATGCAGAACTAGTCACATATACTGCTAAAAGAAAAGATAAAATTAAATACTTATATAATATATGGTCAAAAATTTGCAGGCTTTTGGCGTGACTTAAGACCAAATTCTTCCAACTAAATTCTTCTGCAGGTATGAGACATCGGTGATGTTGCAGCAACTAACCAGAAGAATTTAATACATGTCATATACAAATAAAGAACCCTTCTGGGACATCAGCTCATCCCCACCTGGAATCCAGCAGCTCTGAAAATGAACATTAGTTCTCATATAATGTTTTGAACTTTCAGTGGCTTCCCTCACAGACATTGTTTAAACCTTCCAGTGCTGTAAAAAACTGTGATGATGGAAAACAATGCAAACAGCTGAAGCAGATCTGCATGAGGTGAAACCAATTGCACAGATGCACAAAACCACACAATAAAGGACTGTGGCTGCAGCACAAGGACCCTGATTTGTCTTGCCCTTCATATGCTAAAGATCTGCCAACCTGTCATTCACCTGAAATCACAATCTCAATAGTCTGGCCATAGCTGTGTCTACATCTACAACTGTATTTGTATGTACAGACATGAAGAGAGCCTGCAATATCAGTTCTGTGAAAACATTGAGGGTCTAAAGGAAATTCCATCAGTTGAAACATCAGTATTATTTTAAATCCACTTTGTTTCATGACCCACACCAGAAAAAGATCAAGGGCTAAGCTAAGTCTAAGACTTAAAAATTCTTTAACAGACTTTGCTAGCATGCCTAGATATCAGGCATCAACATTTTAGGCTTAATTCCAAAAATCCAATATTTAAACATCAAAATAAACTAGAATTTTGGCAACAGATCTAATTGCATTCAGGAAAAGCATGAAATCTTGCATTTATGTCTAGCAGTTTCTCTTGTATCATCCTCTTTGCAGTCCGGGGTTCATGAATGAAAAATCTTTCTAAAATGTTTCTGCTTAAAGGTCATATCCTGGATTTGATGCTGAATTAAATGCCATCATGTTAGGGGAGTCTCCAAAATCAATTTTGCCCTTGAGAAAATATTTTTTTTAACTACTTTTAACCTCTTTACTGTTTTATTGGCAACTACTTATAGAGCAATATTTTGCCTTGTCTTAGTGTGTGTGTACAAAATTACAGGGAATCCACATGCAAATACAATTTGGGATAACCTGCAAGATCCTTTCTCTTTGTTGTATTTTTTGTCATGAAACTTCACACATTTTTTCAGCTTTAAATCAGTCCAGATGGAGACTTGTCCCTTTGCAACACCCTCTGGCAGTTCGACCTGGCTGGAGCAGACACAGCACCCGTCCAGCTCCCTGCTGAGTGCCTGGGACGTGGTCCAGGCAGCACACCAGAGAGAGCTGCCAGCTGACACACCCCAAACAATGAGACTTTCCCCAATTCCAGGAGACCATGAGACAAAACACAGTGTCGATAGCACCAGAGCACCTGGCACCCCCAGCGTTTCCCGCAATGCCAGTGAGCTCAGTCCATTTAACTGCGGGGTGTGCTGGCAGCGAGCTCGTACAAAGCAGAGATCAGTCGGCCCAGGAACCTGTGCTCTGACAAACACACACTGCATTTCTACTCACTGCTGGGATGCTGCTGCTTCTCAGTCTCCAAACCGACCTAGGCTGTGAGTTTCCCATGGCCCTGGGAACAAGTGGCATTGCTGCAGTGGCATCCAAGTGTTTAACCAGTCCTGCCCAGAAGACAGTCCAGGCTATTGGAAACCACCTAAGTTGTTTTTACCTCCAAAATAGGCATGAGTTTAGCTATTTTGGGGCTAGAATAACCTTGGCCTCTTGCATTTATAAGTGTACCTTCAAATCATGCCTTCAAATCAATTCACCAGGATTAAAAAATAACTGCACCCCCGGTATTTATGATTTCTTCTACACCCCATCAACTATCCGTCAATGTTTAGGATCCAAGCCACATTCTGCCATCTTTTCCCTGCCCAAGAGGATGTATCAGGATGAAAAAGGCACAAAGAAAGTCGTGGTGGGACGCTGTTACCTTCTATCAACAGCAAACCCTCAGGAATGGGCATCACTTACACTCTTACTCTCTGCCAGCTTCTCTGCTTATGCAACTGCTCAGCAGGAGCTGCATCAGTAACTTGATGCCCCCAGCGAGCAACAAAAAAAAAAGGAAAACATGTCTCAGTGTCTGGTCAGGCAAGTGTGTCATTTCCGAGGTGTGAGAGCTGTAAGGGACAGCAGCAATAATCTGCTCTGACATCCTTTATTACAGAAAGAGATCGGGCAGACATCGCCCTTTACTCAGACATTGTTGCCCTGAGCAACTTCTGCTTGAGCTAGAACAGACTGCCAGAAATTGCTTCTTTTTAAACGCATGGCCAAAGCCTTTAAAACACAGTAGGAGTCTATTGGTGGTAATTGGAGTTTGTTTAGTGGTTGCTGAGATAAACTAGAAGCGTGTTGAGGTTTGCATTTACATATGTGAGTATGCATTTGTATATTTTTCTCCCAAATACTCATCTTTCCTAAGGGGGATAGGAAATAATCCATGCAAGTTTGTGTTCCCTCACTGGAGCTAGCAGAGGCTCCTGGGGCTTGGTGAATCCAGCTCCCCACACATTCCTTCGTTCTGAGTAACTCTTAAATAAAGGAGTTCTTTTGGAATTGCTGATCTATTTCCCATCACAGGAAAACATTTAAAAAGCTGCAGTCCCTCAGAGAGATTCCTGTTGTGCAAAGCATTACTATCTCAGTATAGTTGGTCAAAAATACCTATCGATTAGGCTTTTATTTCTGCTCTCTCAAATACCATTTAACACAATTTTCCCACTATTTTTACGTATTAAAATAAATAACAGCAGCAAAAATAATCACATTTTCATTTTGCAAGACTGGCTAGAGACTAATTTTGCAAATGAGTCTGAATATGATAATGGTGGGATTTTATTCAATGTCACTACAAAATAGCAGCAATGAAATATTTAGCTTGCATGCAGAATTTCATAGACAACAAAAGCTCCTCAAAGCTATGGAGGTACTACATCCCTCTTGATTTCAACAAGATTTACTGTCAAACTGATTTTTGGGCACTGAACCTGAGCATCAGGAGATCCCATTACTTCTAGTAGGATTTGTTCCTCTGAATTAGGCACTTTTAAAAGTAATTCCATCTCTCATCCTCCAGAAAGGGGGCACATGTGACCCACTTCAATGCTGAGGAGGTAAGAAATGTTTCAGTTTTTGAAGTACCAGATTTGAGACACCAGACCTGCAGCAGTGTCGCTGTGAGTGGCACTAACGATGAGGAATGGCATGACAAGTTCAGAAGGAAAGCAGTTTTGATCTTTATTAATTAATTAATTTATCTTTTATAACAGGGTTCACAAAGAGTGTGTTGAATGGCATAAGACAATTGGGTGCTCGGCCATCCACCCCTTGAGGGGATTGGTTAAGCTTTAAGACACTTATTCTAAAATATGAGAAAGCTAGAACCATAACAATCCTGCATAACAAACCCAGGTGCAAGATAAGGAGTTGGTTTACAAAACCCATAGCCGTGTTTTCATAGCCTCTGTGAGAGCTTCGAAGTTCTCACAGAACGCTGCAGAAAGCTGAAAGATTTCTCTACCAAAGCTTTTCGGCATCTACACAGCAGGGCTGTGGTGTTGCCTTGTAGATAATCCAGTACTCACCCTCCTGGCACTGAATTTCCCTGAAAGGCCATTTCTAATCCAGGGCCATTTGTCACTGGGCAGTGGAAAGACAATTTTGATCTGCAACACCCTAATTACCCCCTGGCTGCTTTCACTCCCACCCTCAGCTGCTTCTCATAGGAGAGGAAAATTTTTAAATAACTGTCAGAATCTACTGACTTTCCAGTTTTAGTGTTTCTTTATGAAATTTAAAATATTTTTGAAAATTTTTGAAGGCCTTAAAGCAAGTTCTCATGCACTTCCCAGCTCCCAGTTGCGCTCTATCTCAGCAAAAGTGCCCCAGTTCACTGTGGCTCTCACTGATGTTTCTTTGGCTGAATCCTCTCAATTCTCTTTCAATTGTCCTTAGGCTCCTACCTTCCACTTACATAGCAAAATTCCCATTTTACAGGGAAGGATCTGAGTCACAGAAAAGCATCAGGATATTCTGAAAATCTGCACAGGTCAGGGGATTCAGCTCCCTACTTCTGAGATCTAAGCAATGGGGCTGAATTAATCCTAAAAGAGGAGGAGCAGATCTGGGCACTGAGAGAAAGCCAAAGCACTTCTGAGTGATGGGGGATACACGAGGATTTGTTTGGCTCGGCATCAGAGACTGTCAGGAAGCCATTAATCTCCTGGAGATCCCATTAAAGGACATCCCACCCCACGATGGCAGCAGCAGATGGCTTTGAAAATACATTCCTGAGCTGCAGACAAGGAAGAAAGGAGTCAGAGGCTGCTGTACCCTTAGAATCATTTTCATTAACTTCCCAACGTGTGAATCTGGATATTAGAACAGAGAATGCTGATTTGTTTGGCTGACAAAAAGTCTGTAAATGGAGAAAAATAAAAATAAAAAGAATACAAAATATTCCTGTTACCTGAAAATATTTGATGATGGTCACTTCATAGGATGAAGTCATGCTGAAACATTTGGACAATTGCACCAATCTGCATTTCTAGTTCACACAAAAGAAGGATATGGGAAGGCCATATAACTCTGTGTAAAAGAGACTGGGAATTGATGCTGTCATTCAAGTTTCAAGCTAATAGCTTGAATAGTTGGATAGTTGCACATGTGGATAGCAAACTAACCAAGAGAGTTTTCTAAAATAAAATCAATTATAAAATCTCACTCCTACCCTTTGTTTCTTCCTATTGTATTTTTTTATAAATCTTGTCTTGGACTTGACAAAAACGTTTGAAAACAGATGCTTTAATGGACAATTTTTTAATGTTTCATCTGAGATCTTCAACAAAATGTCAGAAGATGCCTGATCAGCTTTTCTTGACACAATCTGTTGGGTAGGTGACACAGACTAAAGTGCTGGTTTATTAGGAAAGTTGGATTCTTAATTTAGTTTTTGTATCCTTGGATCCATAATTAAAGCCTCTGGATTTGGCTAGGTATTGTCACTTGTCTGAAATGGACTCATCTCCACACCACAGCATCTCAGGCTAGAGAGAAATCCACACTCTGCACTAGTGAGAAATCTCACGGGAGGCAGCATGCAGTTTGCTGTCAAGAAAGATGTAAGAAATAAACAATGGTGTTGAATAATTAAAATGTATTAATATTTTCATAGAAATATATGAACATAGCATTGATTCATAATGGCTCTATGAGATGTATATGTCTTTTTGGAATTTTTCTCAAGAGACTATGTTTAGCTCAACTTGGTCACGTTGTGTACAGTGTTCTGTTGGTCGGCACAACACTGCACACAGGAATTTAGGATTTATAGTGGAGCAGGAGGCAGCGGATCCTTTAGAAATCAAACTGTGCTTCCATTCCCAAATGGCTTTTTTAATATGGGAAAAAGACAGGGGTATCAGATCTGTGAAGAGTAGAAGAAACCAACCCCTCACAAAATCTATGTGAGGGGTTTATTTACATGTACCTGAATTCATGTCATGTGAAGAGACACAAGTGACATCTGAAAGAACCATGTCCACGGGCAGACACGCGTCTCTGTGACAGCTGCGCTGTTGCCAGGGAGGAGAGCAGCCAGCTTTATGACAACCAAAACCTGCCTCAATCAATGAGAGGGCAGACAATGCTGGCTGAGGAATCTGTTTCTCACTTGGGACTGGCATGCAGGTGCTGACTTTGCCAGGTTAACAGTTATGGGTGGCAGGTTCATGTCAGAGGGAAGAAATTCCTCAGGCAGCAGCCCTGAACGGCCCTCCTGGTGTCCTTCCTGCCTTTCTCCCTGCCTCACACACGAGTTCTGCTGGTGTCAGTAGTTTTATCACAGAATCATGGAATGGTTTGGGTTGGTATTTGATAAATATCACCCAATTTCAACCCCTCTGCCATGGACGTGCCACCCACTAGATCAGGGCCCCATCCAACCTGGCCTCAGCTTAGTGCAAACACTGCTCAGCAGCACCTAAACATCAGTGTGTTGTCAAGGTTATTCTCACACTGAATCCAAAATGCAGCACTGGGCCAGCTGCTGGGAAGAACAGGGAAGAAAATTAACTTTATCCCAGCCAAAACCAGGACAGGTCGGCTCTTAAACACTTGAGGTGGCAAAGTTATTTTGGAGAGGCACACACATGTGTGTGCAATAAATACACATATATCCCATAATTACTACTACATCAACTGTCCAGGGCTTCCTACATGTACAGGACATACAAAAATGTTGACCTCTTGATTACTAGTAGAAGAAATCTCTTGAACATATTTATTGAAATAGCTAATAAATTTATCCTGAAAATTCCTCGTTGTAGTCAAACCTATGAACTACTTCTGCAAATGTTGATAAAAAAAGTGGTGGGGATACAAAATGATTCCTTCAATGTCTGCCTGTATTTAAAGACACTGATTTTAAAATACAGAAATATTTCGTTGATAAAGAGAGTATCTGAACTTATTGGAACTTGAATGTCAGTTTCTATTAAACCCTGAAAAAAAACAAAAACCATCTAGCACAAAAATAATCTGACTTAATAGAGGAATTAGATGGGCAACTCTAAAAAGACTTCAGGACCACTTATCACAAGGGCCACAAAAGGCAGGGTGAGCCCAGGAAGGAGGAAAAACTCAGTAATGCGAGGCCAAAGCTCATTCTGATCTGGGAAGAAAGACCCAATATTGAGGAAAGTGTTTTTTATTTTTTCTTCCCCTCATCCATTGCGGGACAATACACACACACACACAAAAAAAAAAAAAAAAAAAAAAAAAAAAAAATTAAAAGGTTTGTTTTATTTTGCACAGCATGGGAGTACTGAGAACCAGGGAAGCCTCATACTGGGAAGATATTTAGCTAAGGTAAAAATGAACCTCGCTGATCTCAAATCCACCTGAATATTCAAGATTTGGGTTGTTTTCTTCTTCTGGGGACAGGTCTCACAGCAGCTCCTGCTCTCACAGTTGTTCACCTTCACATCTCCCCGCAGAGTTCATCCTCTTCACTCCAACAAGCAAGCGGGAGAAAGCACAGGAGCAAAGGCCAAAAGCCAATAGAAAACAGCATTAACAAGAAATGACTCTTCAGTTCAGGACTCGTCCAGCATTCAATATGACAAGATCACTGAGACCAACTCAGTCCAGTCTCAACAGAGATGGTATTACAAAGCACAGGAAAAGATTAAATTATTGGTTTTATTTTCTTCAATGGGTTTTGCAAATCCTTTTGTAGTCCGAGATATCAACGGCTTCTTCTACCAAATATGGTATTAATGAGACCAAGAATTCCTCACAAGAATTCCAGAGTAAATGGTGAGATACCCTAGGGTTTGAATTAGATTTCTAATTCCTCCTATTCTAATTTGCCTGCTTCAAGACAAATCCATTCAAGTGAATGCTGCCTAGGCTTTCTTAGTTCTTAGATCTCCATTACACAGTCAAGCAACAGTGCCTTATGAGGCATTTTCTCACCCTTAAGTGCAGTTCTAATGCTTATTTGTAAGCTGGGTAGCTTCCCTATAGCATAACAAATCTGGGTTTAATAACGTGTTTGGTGCCAGGATGCAGCAGAGCCAGCAGTAGGGGTGTCCCAGGGCAGGCTGGGGGCATTCCCTATCCCAGGGAAAAAACTTCCAGAAAGGGACAAGTTCCATCTGACTGAGTGGAACAAAAACATCTTTGCCAACAGGGTAGCCAGCCTGTTGAGGAGACCTTTGGACTAGCAATGATCAAGGAGGGATATGATGGCCTGCAGGTTTAGATATTAGGGAGAAATTCTTCTCCCTGAGACCTGAGGGAGGCCCTGGCACAGGGTGCCCAGAGCAGCTGTGGCTGCCCCATTCTTGGAAGTGTCCAAGGCCAGGTTGGACGGGGCTTGGATCAACCTGGGATAGTGGAAGGTGTCCCTGCACAGGGCAGGGGTTTGGAACAAGATGGTTTTAAGGTCCCTTCCAACCCAAACCATTGTGTGATTCTATTTTTGAGGAAAGATTGAATGATGCCTGGTGTGCCTTTTCTGTAAAAGTGAGGTGAAATTGGAAAGCTTTGAGCACTCTGCAAAAACAGACACCCTTTTGCCGAAGGTTTTGTTGTGACCATCCTTCACAGGTTTCTACCTGAATGCTCTGGCTTGCTCTCTGGTAGGCCTAATTACAGGCAGCACACTTTTGGGTGCAGATCAAAGTCTAGCTTGAGGCAGAGTCACAGCAGGGAGCTGCCATGGGCAGTGAAACAGGCAAGGTTCTGCAGCTCACTTTTCTTATCCCAGTGCCCTGGAGAATGTGCCTGGCAGCTGTTGTTGCTGCCCCTGGGACAGGAGTTATAACAAGATGGAAAGTGTTTTGCTAAAGAGATGCTCTGTTGAGAAGCCTCTGCCTTCATCCCTCTGCTTCCCTGACAGTAGCAGAAGCACATGCCTGACTCCCTGAAGTTTTTCCCTCTTCTACTTCTCTGCTTTTCTGCTCTTTTCTCACACTTTTCCCTTCTCACATCAAGCCCAGACCACCAGGGAGCCTTCCCTTCTGCTGTACATCAGTGCTGCTCTGCCTGAAATATCCAGACACGCTCTTAAGTCCAATTCTGATGTTTGTATTTCAAGGAAAGAGGCAATTTTTTTTTCTTCCACCCGGGCTTTAGTTCCAGTCCTTTGTAAATTTTGACTGTTGGAAGAAATATTAACTTTCAGGTTCTGGAATAAGGAAGACTTTGAGGTTTTCCAGAAAACCTGCATGCCATTCTTTGGCGTTTCCAGCAGTAATTACACTATCTATGGCACATCTTTTCACCATGTGCCTCTAACTCTGTGTAAATGTGTATATTTTACATTTTAAGAGACACCCAAACCCTTTCTTTCCTGTTTCCTAGGAAACAGCTACCCAATCCCTTTCAGTGAAACAGGGAGCAGTTTAGTTTCCATTATGCTAAAACGATCACCATAATTCAGAAAGCCCTCCCTGGAAGAATTACATCACTTTCAGAAAACAATGCATTGAAAAGTATTATGTATAATTACCTTTATCAGAAAGAAAATGGATTTTTTTTTCTTCTCTCTTCTACCAATTCAGAAGTAGAACTTCCAGAACATTTTCAGCAAAACATGTTGGTCTGTCAAAACTAACAATTTCACTGGGTTCTGTCAGCTTTGATGAAATTTTTAGGCAAAGAATGGAGACTTCCAAAGCTTCCTGATCTTTTCATGACCACAGTTACTGTGCAGGATACAAAGCCATCAGGGATGGTTTTTACCCAGTTTTTCCATTGGAAGATCCAACTTTAGCCTCAAATCACAGTCTGCACTTCCACAGACAAAAGAAAATTCAGAATAAAAAAATCCCCAATCAAACCCATAGGTTTCAGTCAGAAACAGATTTTCCAAAATCATTGCAGGCAGAGTGGAAATAAATCAAAATCCTTTATCCCTTGCTAAAGAAAACATTTTTACTCCAAAAAGCTTTGCCCAGGAACATTGCAATGATTAGGGCAATACATTACAGTAATTAAGAGAAACTGTTTTCTGTTGGATTATCATGAAAGGCAGACAGTGCTAAATCTAAAATACTCATAATTTTCCAGAAAGGGAGAGTAATAGACACTATTGATGAAAAGAACTCACCTCCTTTTTTTTTTTTCTTGAAGCTTCTCTTTGCTTAGTGATGTCTCCATGGTCTTGGAGCATCCTCTGCTGTCTCACAACTCTCAACCCTACTCACGGCACCAAGACTGTGTCTTTCTAATGAAAACAGGCTTTTGTGGTGCTCCCAAAGTACCTGCTTCCCACCCTACCTATAAAGCCACAAAGGTCACATCAGCCCAGTTTCAGGATAGCCACAAACCAGCTCTTCTTCATCCTGGAAACAATTCCCTAATCTTCCCAAACAGTCCAGTTTTCCATCTCTGCAATCCAGCCAAGAAAAGGTCTAACAGGATTTCAAGTCAGGTATTGAAAAGAGTCTTCTGAACCTATCAAAGTTAACTGTTTTTTCTCTGTTTCCTCTTTTTTTTTTTCCCTTCCCCCAGCTTTACCCTCCAGCTCAGTGCTTTTTATTTTGCCTCTGGCAAAAAGTGCTACTCATTTTCCACCATGACTTGCCAATCATAAGTACCATCAAAAAAGGAAGACTTGCAGTGCAAATTTCCTCACCTGATTCATGTCTGACCTCCTGCTTTTTTAAGTTTTCAGGTGAGTTTTAAACCTATGTCTTTCTGATGAGTCATCAGCTCTTTAAAGAGGGGAGCCTAACCCAGAATTGCCAGTACTCCCAAATACAGCAGACATAAAATTGTCAGTGCTCCATGATTACATTCAAAATGAAGGTAACATCCTGTACTTTACAGTGCCCCAGCCTCCTCCGACTCCCAGTTCAGGTTTACCAAATATTCAGGAAAAATATTCTTGCACCAAGTTAATGATAAATGATATATTTATCATGCATGTATGAGAGCAAAAAAAAAGAGATGTAATTAGCTTTTCATCTGCTTTCCCATGTCAATTCTGAAAGAACTGAAAGTTGCATATTCTTTTTCTCCATTCTTTTGACATCAATATTGTTTTTTATTTCTGTGTTCCTGGTCCAACAAATCAGTTCATCTTGACTTTATTTACCCACACTTCACTTTTTGTCACGCTGTCTCCTACCCACAAAAAGCTACTGTGTTTATCTACCTTCTCTTCCCCTAGGATCCTTATCAAGACTGACTTTTACCACAAAAATAATTAGCCTGAAGATAGCTGATTCTTTCAGAAGGAGAGATGTTGTCCCACACCCTTTATTGTTGCTAATTTCATTTGCATCATGATCAGGGAATTGCCAAGGCTGTCAGAGAACAGGCTGATATCAAAGCATCCTGGCAAATACCAGTCTGGATAAATTGCTGGTGGTAATTTAGGTGTTCCAGGTGGGGTTTCTGAATGAATAAAAGGGGTGCCCCCAACTGCTTCTGACAGGCTCTTCCCCTATCTCCAAATGCTCAGAAAAACTCATAGAGTGGAAATTATGTCCAAGGGCTCTCAGAGAACCATTTATACGCTCAGAACTGATGCGGTGTGGAGGGTTAGGATTTAAGATTTTAGAAACAGAGGTAGCTTAACAGTGAAAATTCTTTATAAGGCAGTAATTTCACCCACATTTGGAAACATTCAACAGCTTACTCAAGAAATCTGTTAAAACATAAGAAAGGGAAAAGTAGCATTATGTCTTTGCCTCATCAGTGTCTGATTTATTCACTAGACCATGTCATCTTTACCACGTTAAATCCTTCCCTTTTCTTTCAAAGAAAATAATTCACCATTAATAATATTAGACATCACTCTGGAAAGGTTAGAAACCCAGCCTCAGTGGGAATGCAAATGAAATTTCTCCTAGAAAATGACACTTACTCAATTGGAATGTCATCAAATTCACCCAAGGACAAGGGGGATTCAGTGCCCGTTAGACTAAAATAGCAATTCTGGAAGCAAAGCCTCTGTGAAGCCAAACAAGTGGTTGTGGTTGTTTTGACTGTGCAGAAATGAAGAACGTTTAGAGGATTCTGCTTTAGTAAATTGTGTGTACATCAGCCTACTGAGGAAAATTGGTACTGTACCAGCAAAAGACAAGAGTACGAGTGTTTGAATGGAGAGAGGAGAGGAGAGGGAGAGGAGGCTGTAAATTCCAAGAGTTTTTATTTATATTAAGTGAAATTACTTATGTGAGCACAGTTTGTTGTGTTCCAGCTAAGAGTGGGAACCTCTCTACTGCAAAGGAACTAAGTTCCATCCTGAGGCCTCACACATGGATCAAACCATCACGGGATGCTGAATCATATTTCATTGCAAGAAACAAGAAGAAGAATTGAAAGGAAAAAAAAATCATAGTATTCCAGCCAACTTTTTACTAATTCTCTCATTGTCCAGAGGCCAGGGGCCTCTCAGAACACAAACCCCAAACAACAAAAGTGAGAAATGATCCACAGGCTGAGTGGTCTCTGAGCTGGACAACACTGACACTGCTGTGTCTGCCAGCAATGCTTTTAGGAAGAGTTTTAAAAATCACCAGGAAAAGAAGTGACTTTCTCACTGATTTTCTTTCTCATGCATATAAATCACCATAACTGCAGAATTTCGAACTGTCAGTCCAAGGTCTTCCTTGCTCAACAGTCCCACAGGAATCAATAGGAGCCCTCACAAAGTAGAGATGCAACCATTTGGTGGAGGAAATTAAGGAGTGGTTTATCCGGAAGTAATTTATCCTGGAAGCCAGCCATGTGAAACGTGGGTGATATGAAAGAATGTTCTAGGCTCTGACTCACTTTTCAAGGCCCTCAGGGGTTGCTTGGAAGACACTTTTTAGGACACAGAGCCATTTTGCTGGTATCACAGGTGACTGTTCTATCACAATTTTCTCAAATTCTATCTCCTCCTGAGGATTATTTTTCCCAATTGCAATAATATTTTTTTTGTAATATTCTCATTTCATCTGATATTTGTAAACTTTCTTCTATTCACCAGCTTAAAGTTATTCCTCAGTGAGCTTGTACCCCTTTTGTAAAATTCCAGTGTTATCCATTAATTTAAATAAGCTCTGCTTTGCTTTTCTTTAAGACTTGATGTTTATTCATATCAAATGAAAAAAATTTTCTGATCCTCTTGACTGCTGTTGTGCTTACATCTCTCTCTGGCCAAAATTCAGGATAGCAAAGATAAGGAGATACTAAAAGCTAACCTGATGTTTATATGCTTTCAAAAATAAAGACCTTTTCAATAGCTCATTACCTTTTTAATAATTTAAATTAAAAACTCACCAGAATCACTTCTGACTTCTGTGTCTACCATGTTCTCTTGTATTAAGGTCATATCCATGTTTCATTTCAGTGGCACAAGGGAAATGGCTTTGTAAGCAATCTGGTCCTTACAAAAACAAACAAAACCATCCCATACCAATTAAAATAAATGTCATGAGTTTCCTGCTGCAATTATTTCAGGTGCTTTGTTTCCATATGCGAACTCAACTACTAATCAGCTACTCATTAATCTTAACTATCTTTGTATGTCATCTCCATGCATCTTAAACAGACGAATAAACAAGCCAAATTGAAATGTAATGGGTTTAGGTTATTTACTTCTTGGAAAAATTAAATGAACTTCAATTTAGTGTGCCAGTTTGCACATGTGGACATAAATGAGTGTAGAGGGCAAGAAGCTCAAATGAAACTTTCTCAGCTAAACCCACTCAGTATCAGTCCAAACTTACAAATACAATTTTTTTTAGCCAGCTCCAATAACTCTATACTTGTTGGTGTAGACATGAAAGACGAAAACTTCCTCTGAGCGGAAGAATATTAATGTACGAGGATTTCCCACATCTCCTGCACCTCAACAACTGCTGCTCTATTTACTTCTTGACTTCTGCATCAGCCAAGTCCATCCATAGAAGTGACTTTGCTTCCTGAGGTCGTTTTTTAAGTCCTGAGGTCAGACCTGCAGAGGAAGGGAAAATCACAAAGGAAAGTGGAAAACTGTCCCTGTCTCTCCCTCTTGTGGTATCAGCTTTTCAGTTCATAAGGAAAAAAACTAAAGTACAACAGGGGAGCTACAGCTGCAATTTAAGGGTTTCTTTATCTGAAGGGCCGTGATGTGCATTTCCCTGATTCTTTGCCTCTCTGATGTCTTAGGGTGGAACTGATGGGGGTTTTTTATTCTCTATTTTCCTTTCTATTCACTTTCATGTGCCACAGGGTTAAAACCTATTCAGCTCTGGTTTTTGTGAAATTAGCTGTGAGTCACGGGGGCACGGCAGCCTTGGCAATCGAAGAGTGCACTCAGGACAAGAAGCAAATACAGCTGTAAAGTACAGCCAGTGGGAGAAAATCAAAAGGAGAAATTACATTGGTTTAAAATGAGGAAAAATAAAGTGCATTTAAAATTAAGAATGTGAATTAGAAAATCCATCTGGACTTAAATCTCTGCAAGTTTAAGCACAGGTGTTCCTTTTTACAGCAGAACTTCACAAAACTCTTGTACAGTCTCCACAAAGACTGCACAGATGGAGGGTTTGTCTCTCCTCACTTACGACGTGGGATCCCAGCCTGTCATCCACAGAATCATGGGATCACAGGATCATTAAGGCTGGAAAAGCCCTCTAAGATCATCAAGTCCAACCATTAACCCAGCACTGCCAGGCCCAGCACTAAAACATGTCCCTTTGTGCCACCTTGCCATGTTTTTTGACCACTTCCAGTCATGGTGATTCCACCACTTCCTTGGTCAGTATGTTCTACCCTTCCAGTGGAGTTTTTTTCCTAATATCCAAATTAAACCTCTCCTGGCACAAGTTGAGGCTGCATGTGTAAGCACAGAGGAAAGGCTTCACCTCCACCACAGCCAGCTACTGTCTTTACACATTCCCTCTTCATGTGCACTGTAGGACAAGCTGGCTCTGCACTTTATCCACAGTAAATCAGCAAGGCGATGCTGGTGCCAGCTGGGAATCCAGAGGAGCCAGCCTACCCATTCACAAAGCCATCAGGGGTTGAAATGATCCTCTCATCCAGCCTCCCAGTTGTCTCTGTCGATCTTCTACGTGCCACACATTACCAACAAACCACCTGTAAACTCCCTTGGAAAGCAAACCCAGACATTGAAATTCGGCTGCAACATGCTTGAGCGGGGATATCAAAAGGATTTAGACTATATCCAGTGTAGACTGTAACTTTTGATACAGTGCCTTTGGGAAATATATGTAAAGTTGTTAATATTTTAAAAGTTGAATAAGGTACATTGTATTGCTTGAAAGTATTAAAAAAAAAAAAACTCAACTAAACTCAAACTGCCTGTGGCTACAGTCTGTATGTTTTATCAGTTATTCCTTCCACAACGTGCAAAGGATTGTTGAAAGCAGCTGACATGGCCGACCTCGTGCTAATTAAAAGAGCTTTTACAAATGGAATTGCAGGATGGTGGCTTGGTGGGTAAATTGATTCACAGTTGGGAAAAAAAAAAATGCAAAAGTCCCCAGAAGAATTGAGTAAAAGGAGGGGAAAATGTTTATCTTCCTAGAGCATAGGAAGAGAAAAAGTCACCATTAATAATCTGATTAGCTCGACCAGTCTGGCACGGGCTGCTCTGACCTGTCCTCTGCAGAAGTTCTGTATCACCGAGGTGAGCGAGATTAAGGCAGCGCTTTGGTGATTGAATTAAAGAAAATTGCATCACTATTATAGTGGCAAACCACTTAAGGCAAATGATTTTACAGTTTCTTAATGCATTTTATTTTCTCCGACAGGCAGGATCAGATTGCCTTTTCCATGATATATGGCAAATGAAAATGTTTTTAGCCATGGTATTCACACATTTTGGGCAGCTTTTCTCCCTGTCGTTTGAGCAGAGGTGCTGTCACAGGCTCTGATTATGCCTGGCTGTATTCTGAAGGAAATGGTCTACAGGAGAGAAAGTGTTTGAAATGCTTTACTCCATAAATCCAAGGCAGGAAACCTGGACTCTTGGATGTCAACGGGAAGATTTTCTAAGTGAAGTCCTTTAATTTTCAGAGCCTCAGATCAATGCTGCTGTCCTGGAGCCAGCAAGACTCCCACTGTTCTCTTCAATGAGAGCCAACAGCAGCTTTAGAAAGGACTAAAGTTTCTGTTCACTCCAGATTATGCAGGATGAGCAGCAAATCTGCTGAGTGCCAAATTCACAGGCACAGGAAACTGAACTGTGGATACATCCCGATGCTAGGTCCCCTGTGCACAGAGATAGGGCACAACACTGGCACAGCCAGCCCCACACGGGGCAGTTTGGTTTCCAAGCTGTCCTTGGAGGCCTGATGGGGCACAGTAGCAAGAACATGGCAGAGCACACCCAGGGGACATCCCCAAGACTGTTAATGTCATTTTAATGAGCTGAAAATGAGCCCCAACAAACATCATATGGATCCGTGTCTTGATTAGCAGGCTGTTCCTCATCCGTGAATACAGTGGGGTTTGCCTGACAATTTCTTCTTCTGGAAAGGTACTTATATGTTCACTTTTTGCCACTGAGAAAAGTGATTGATTTATGGATATTTTTTAATGTATTAAATTTGACCTGAAAAAAAACCCCCAAGCATTTCCCCTTTTTATTCCTTTCCCCTTTTGTCTTCTGTGTTCTATAAATACTGGTGAAACCTCTAAACTGTTCAAACAAATACATTGTCATTTGAGGAAAAGAGATTTATTATTCTCATAATGTATTATTTATATTATAATATATTTCTAATGATTGGGTATTATTGTAGTAACAGCAACAATAATACTAGAAGACTTTCAGCCAAACATAAAACACCCTTGATTACTCAAGTTTAACATATGCACTTCAACGTTTCTGGGTTTATGTGTTTAATATGATTCTGTGTCCTTTCTTCTCAGCTCAAGGAGGAGATTCTCAGTGATTATACTGTGATTGTTGGTGCACTGAGAAAAAAATAACAAAAAACCAAAGTAAGAGTTGGCAGCCAAAGTGTTGAAAGAGCAGAATTTCCAACGAAGTTTTTGGGTTTTTTAAGTGAAGAAATATTAAGGACACGGGCATCATAATGGCCACTTGGATTTGAGCTTCCATGTTTTGCTGTGCTCAATTCCACAGACCCAGTACATGTACAACATCTGAGCCATCACCTCTAGTGTGGCAAGTGTGGTCAGGATAAGGGGGAAAAGAGGTAGAAGGCATCAAGATGAAATATGAAGAAATAAAGACACGAAAAGGCAGTACAACCTTACCTATGTAACAAGAGAATTTAACAGAAAGGCATTTTTAATACTTCCCACATGATTTTACACCATTTCCATGTCCAGAAACCTCTTTAAAACTATTTAGGAATCCTGGAACAACCTGTTCTCCATATCAAAGTCTATGGGGAGTAAAGAGGAGAATTCAGGGTCAATCCCAAACCAAGTCAGAGCCACTTGCTAAGTCAGATGGAAATGACACAAGAAAAAGAAGAGACTTACAGTAAGAGAAAAAAAAAAAAATAAACTGTACAAATTGGCTCCAGACCAATTTAAAAGGAGTCCAGCCTCACACATCCTTAAATACCTGGAGAATAATGTACAGTTTCACATTGAATTGGAGATGTTACTGCGAGTGCAAATCACAAGCTGGAAGCAAAGTTCTCCACAGAGTCTTATGTTAACTGGAATAATATTAAAGAAAAAAAGTCAACTGAACTGAAAGAAATTTTCAGGAATTGTCATAGCCTTCACCCCAGGTAAAGGATAAGTACAAATTCTCCTCTGTGGCACTTGGTAAGTAATTAGAGACATTCTGGAGGTACTCAAGCAGTGAAATTCGCACAGACCTTCGGGATCATACACCCATTCTGCTTAGCACTAGGAGAGTTTATCTCTAAAAGCTCATTATTTCAGAGCATTCAGAACTATAGGGCACGACTTAATAAGATTTCTTACCTGGCATGTACTCTGCAAACCAAAGTCTCAAAATCTGTCACTATTTGACCTAGCAGTAAATACAGGGAATGCAAGTAGAAAAGCTGCTGAAAACAACCAAAGGAACTGCATTATAGATTAGTTTTTACTTAATTTCTGTGGGGAAAAAAATACTTCTTAAGAACATTGGAAATTTACTGAAAAGTCCTTAGGGTTTGCAGAATGATAATTGACTTTTAAAGCGGTGCTCTTAGCTAGAGAAACAGCTTTGTTGGGGGAGGGGGGTTTATTTACATTAACATCAAAATAAAATTGTGCAATTAGATAATTCTGAAAAAAATAGGAAAAATACTCTTGAATAAAAGCACATAGGAAAAGTGCGAAAAGAAAAATTTAAATAATTCAAGCTCTTTCTTTTTTTTCCTTTTGGAATATTTAGAAGTGAGTTAAATACGTCTCTGTATTTCCCCTAGTCATGAGATTGTAGAGATAATGGAAGGGAAATGTGTGATGTGGGGTTCTCCTCTGGTACCTCTGCTCTTACCAGCACTGTTTATTTACTCACCACAGTTAACTTTACACTGACTCAGGAAAAAGTACTCATGACTGAAATTACAGTTATTTTCAAAGCTGAAAAGGATGCAGACGTTCACAAGGACATTTAACCAAGTGCTTTTAATGGTGACAAACGTAAATTTCCACAAGCTTGTATGGTAAACATTATCGAGCTGCCTTTTCAGGAAGAATGATTGGTCTGCTTTAAGTGCAAATTCATGGTATCACTTCACCTTTGCATTCAGATCAGATTTTCTGAACCATGATCCCCTACCCATCATTTTTCCTTCTACTGGTTTTTGAGCACATTTTTCTAACCGTGCCCAGAATGTTTGGTCACCACCAGTTACTCTCACACAGACTCAGAACTTTCTTCT
This sequence comes from Struthidea cinerea, assembly GCA_013397865.1. Lineage (NCBI taxonomy): Eukaryota > Metazoa > Chordata > Aves > Passeriformes > Corcoracidae > Struthidea > Struthidea cinerea. The sequence goes on along the minus strand of VZTI01001582.1, from coordinate 126,776 downwards.
ATTAAAATTCTGCTTGCAACACCATTTTCTCTCAGTAACAATGCTAGGCAAAGTTTCAAAATGCAACTTTTTTCAATAGAAAAATTTATATTTCTTTTTAAAAGTGGGGGGTTTTGTAAAAATTAGTTGGAAACTAAGACAAATAATGGTGTTTTGTGACCCAGAGAATCATTGCATTTTGTTACGTGGTTCTGCTTTACGCCTGCTCACTGGACAGAATTAATAGTGCTTGGCTGTTAGTCTATTTCAAGTGAATAATACCTTTTATTCAAACAATATCAAACAGGTCCCTGGTGATAACATCGTTCCACATCTTCTGTTCAATCCAGGGCTATTTCCCTCAAATGCAAAGTTCTCCCAGTATTTAATTACATTTTAACAAACTTCAGCCTTTTTATTCTGATATTCTGAAGATTTACTTTTAGAAACACAATTAGTAAGAATTATTAATAGACTTATTCTCTATCCTGTAGAACAAGAAATTATTATGCTAATGATATGAGTTATCACATTTCTCTAATAGTTTGTTTTTGAGAGCAGTTACTGTAGGAGTTAAGGCTTTTATATATCACTTCCCCCTTTCATGTTGGAATTTCTTTGGTGTATTTTGAGTGGCTTTCTCTGACATACAAGAAAAAATATGTTGCAAAAAATGCAAGAAAACCATTTTGTTGCTCCCTTAAATAACAACAACTGATAATTTCATCCCCAATTGTGGTTTCATGAGCTGCCTGTATTTTTAATTAGTGCTATTTAACAATTTCACTTACTTCCCCCACATTTTCAGTCTTGGAAAGCTTCCTGAAAGGAATCTTTCACTAGAAAACATAAATTTGAAGATGAAACTTTATAGACTCCATATCAGGACTCTGTCACCACATCCTGAATAAAAGACAGTCCCTGCTCCCAGTCCCTGATAGCCCTCACAAAGGCGGGAGGATTCGTGCGCTGGCAAGGTGGCTGATATCGACCTGCTGTTATTAAATCCTATTAGATGGGATGCTTTAGAGCAGCATTTCCTGACATGTAAAACATGCATGTGTGATGGAGACCAGCAATTCTAATAAGTTCTTAAGAGGAGGGCAGTGTCACTCTTCGTTCTTGTTAAAATCTTCCAAACACATCTCAGCTCGTCAGTCCATCAGCTCCTCTTATGCCCCTGTTTGCTCTGTTGTACACAGCAGCAGAGACCTTCCTGGGGTGTCAGAAATGCTCCCGATGTCGCTGCCAGCTGTCTGGGGGCAGGGTAACAGCTGCCCAAGGAATGGGGAAGGACAGCAAGGCTCAGGGCCCAGCAACCCCTTTAGTGTAGGCAGTGGTAAAAAGCTGTAAATTGAGAGGGAATGGGGCACTCCCAGGGGCAACCCCCAAAAAAAACCAACCAACCAACCAACCAACCAACCAATAAAACCACCAAAAACAATAACATCAAACAAACAAACAACCCCCCGCCCCCAAAAACAAACAAAAAAAATACCCCTTGAAAAGTATTTCTTTCCAGATCTTGGAGTTTAAAGCTCAGGAGTTAACAGCTTTGAGGACAACATTTCAGCAGGTCAAAATATGCAGAGCATCACTGGGAGAATCTGTGTTAGAATGAGGGCTCAACCTTGTTTGCCTTTTCCTAAAGCAAAGCTGTCTTCTCCTAAAGAGAATGGTACCACTGAAACAAAAAGAAGCTCAATTGAAACTTTTCAGGCTTATTTTTTTAAGTATTCCTTCCTCTCTCATGCTCCCACCAAAAGCCTTTCTCAAATTCTTTGCAGCAGTGATGCCCCTTAAAGGACCTCCTTTTCCTCTGGATGTACCTGGCCAGGTGAAGACTCATTTATTCAGCAATAAGTTCCATCCCAAGCGATGTCTGTGGGCAAACTGCTGTGTTACTTTGTGCCCTGGGCAGGCAATTTTGTTCATGTCTGGATCATACAGGGGAATGTTGCACAAATTCTGCAGACTGACCCTCGATGTAGGTTTTGCTGCAGTTTTCCATTACCACAGAGGTGCATAATTAAGTCCCTGTAAGCACAGGAATCCACAGCCCCAGCTATCACCACAGTGCCATTTATCACCACTGCTGTTGCTTTCAGGCTCCTTTTCTAATACCAGAAGTTGAAGGCTTCCATATTTCTGAAACACATTTAAAACTGAGAATAAATTCACCGGAAAGAAGGAAAAAAAAGCACGGAGCTAAAGGAAAACAAAAGAAGGCAGCAAATCTGACAAAGCTGTAAGTGTGCAATGGTAATTATCCAGCTTAATATTAGCCTCAAGCCTATAATTCCCTGGAAATATCCATAGAAATCCATAGGAAATAGGGGTTTACCAGTTCATAGGTTAAAGAACACCATGATTAGAAATGCAAATGCAGTTTAGATGGATATCACCATCTCACCTTGCCTGACACTTTCAGTTCTTTCCAAAGGTTCCAAAGATCTATGGAAAGAAGCTTTAGTCAGGGAACTACTCAGCTGGAAACAAGAATGGTTCCTTAACACTTCACTACTCATTACTGCCTGCTGGGATGTTGGTACTGAAGGAGGCCAGGATCAGCTGAAGTGCCCTTAGTCTTTAGACATTAGCAGTTTCCTGAATTGTTTCTAGCATCTGCTAGAATTTAAAGTATTCCCAAACCCACTCTTTATTGCCCTGGTGTGCTGGCTACCTAGAAGCCAAAAGAGCAGCTATTGTGTCTTAAACAAGTAGCAGTCATCTTTGATCCTGAACATTTCCAAAGTACCATGGGTGCAAAACAGCTGTTTCCCCAGTGTTTGCCTTTCTAAAAAAAATAGCAGCAATAATGTACCCCTTTCAAAAATAATTAGCCATTTGGGGAATAGATGGTTTCTATATTTAAGTTTTTGAATCAAATCCATTGTGATTTGCAGAGAGCAGAACATTACACGTTCTGGTAGCTGGATAATAGGATCTGTACGCTGGGGACTTTTCTGTCTGTCCCCACGCACAGATGTGCTCGTGGCAGGAACCACAGGGGGGTAAAAATCATCTGCTTCCCAGGAACACCAAGAAATTAATGGGCACAAAGACCTCAAAAACAATGCTCCTAGCTCAAGATAATGACCCATTGACAGAACCACATTTTGGGAGAAAAAAAGTGATAACTTGTAGTATTTCCGTCCAGGGATTAGAATGTCCTTGGTTCTGTTCCCAGGGCTGACACTGGCCTTCTGAATGACTGTCAGTCACTTTGCAGATATATATCCCAGTTCCCAATTTTACAAATTATTCTAGTTCTTTGTAACACACTCATTGAGATCTGCTGATAAAGTCCTTTTATTCTTGGTAATAATTGCAGAGCTTGCATTATCATCTTGTTCATGCGCGAATTTGCACACACCTCCCTGAATGACAAGTTTTATCCAGCACTGAGTGTAGTAACTTCCCCTGAATGTATTGCCATGTCTTCCTGTTGATCTGCTCTGTCATTATCTCACTGTTTAATTCATGAGGACCTGGTTATGAAAACTGTTATTTCACTTTATAAGAAGAAGTGTTGTCATTTTGGATAATGGACATCCTGAATTTTGGCTTTACTTTTAATTTCAGTATTAGGGATTGGAGTATCTGTCATTGGGGATAGGCTGAGAGAGCTGGGACTGCTCAGCCTGGAGGAATTAAGGCTCCAAGGTGTCTTTTCAATGCATGTAATTACCAGTGGTGCTCAGTGATTGGGTGAGAGGCACTGGTCACTCTGGTCACTGTGGGGAAACTGCTCTAGAAATAGTGGCAGCAAGAAATGTGAGGGGAAGGGTGAGATCTTGTGAAATGCGGCCCCTGACACAAGCAGAATAATGCGAGTTCTGACTGCCTGGCTCCCACTGAAGTTCATTAACTTGGCTGAAAAGCAATAAATTGCTTTAGAGATGTACAGAGTGGATCAGCACGGATCCAGCCCTTTTCATTACACAGAAAGTAATTACAAAATCCCACAGCCCTCGTTTTCTTAAACCCAGTGCCAGTTTTGGTGTGTGTTTGTGTGGAGTTGTGTTGAATCAATACGTACACTGAGAGTACAATTCATTGCACCTCATGGAGCTGAGAACTGAGAAATTTCAAGACTATTGGTGGGTGCTTCTAATATAAACATTTAAGGGTTTTTAAGTATAATCACGTAATTTTTATCTTCCACACTCTCAACTTAAAAGAAGTAGATGAAGCAATATAAACCTTCTGGCCTTCTTTCCTAGATTCTCTTTTAAATGAATGAAATTTTTTGATGGCAAATGATCAGCATGTACAGAAAGTTAAATGTTTGCTGTATATAATGTGATTAAGGGGAACACAATTCTACTTTTTATAGGGAAACACAATTCTACCTTTTTTTATATAAAGTCACCTTAAATGGGAAGAAAAGCCTCTGGATTCTGTAGTAATCTTCAACAATGAACTAAACCAGTCAGCACCCTGTAGATCTGTCCTCAAAGACAGATCTGCTCTCTTATAATCTCCCTGTTTAATGCATTATAGTCAGAAATATGGCACAGACAATGTAAGAGACCTGAACATCCACAACACCCACAGGCAAACCTACCAAGAATGTTTTTTCCTTTGTCTTGTTTTGCCGAAGCCTTTCCTGCCTCACTGCAGGGCTGAATTTTTCAGCCTATCCTGTCAGGAGTAATTGCACAGCTTTAAAGGATTTGCAGAACACTTGCTCAAGATTTGACACCACTATATTATATCTGATGATAAACATCACACCCAGACCTTACTTCCATATAGCCAAATAAACAAGATCATAAAGACCATTTGCATTCTTCCCACCTGGCTCACTTCCCCGTGTTTGAATTATTGCTGTGCTCTGTGTTTGCTTTAGTTTAGGCAGTCAGGCAAGGATTATATGGCTCAGTGCAAGACATTTGAATTTCTTTATATTTCCCTAGGGTAAGTGTCAGTACCACAAATCAGAGTTGCTCTGTCTGGAGAAAACTGACCCCAGCTCCTGATGGTGGAAGGGAAAGCCTGTGCAGGGCTGATTATCAGTGTGTCCTCTGATGCTCTTTCTCCTCTCTCTACTGGACAGTTTTCACATAGGTTACACAGTTAAAGAAACTTCTGTTCTTCTGGGAAGGGGATTGATTTATCCATCTTGGAAGACAAGTTTTCTGGCTTCTCTCCATAGCTGGTGGACACACAGGAATAGCAAGAGAGACCCTCACAGTCTGAATCATCAGATTTGCTTTTAATGTCTTGGATTAATGTATGAATGTGTCCCAATCTGAGATGAGGGAACACAGGGAGGGTCTAATGGCCATGTCTAACTCTTTGATTGCCCAAGACAGCACAATTAAGTTGATCCTCTGTCCTAGTTTGTGTGAGCTGTGGAAGTGCTCATTAGTCAGAGCTGTAGCTGGAGGCAATGAGCATGGAATTCAGGAGCATAACCCCAATCAGCCAGGCAGGATTTGTAAGAAAAGGTAATAAACATCTCTTCTATAAACCCTCATGTCTGGGCAAAACAGGTGAGACAAACAAGGCAAACCCTCCTGGGGATGTGAGTGGGGAAGTTGGGTTTGTTTTGCAGGTGTACCAATGCCCCTAATTCATGTCTGCGTTACAACCTGCAAATCCACTTTAATTTACACCTTAGACCACCAGACTGCAAATCATCACTATTACTGGAAAGCTGGTATCATTTTCAGCTGAGCTGCTCTATCAGATAAGATCTGATGAGGCCTCCTGGCCTTGTAGAGATGGAGTGCAGGGGAAAGTAATTAAATAAGTATTCAGTGAAGGACTGTGACCAAGTCTGTAGTTTAAATCATTGCATAACTTGATTTCTGTGTTCGTGGCCTTAGGAAACTGTGTTCCTATTGAATCTTTAAAAAAAATCCTTAACAATTAAGAGGGAAAGCCTTTTACAAGTGCTATATTGCAAAAAATGTGTAACGAGGGGAAGAGCCTTAGGTATCTGTTTGGGGAGCCTGTTTAAAACTTAATCCGTTAAATTTACCTTTTATTTCTATTGCCATAACTATCAAACACACACTCTGCTTCTGATAGAAATGCTCTAAACTTCCTTTAAAAATTTTCCAGAGTGCCTATTATTTTATTTTTCCATGCAAAGTTATAGCAGCATAAATCCTAAATAACAGGAGATACTCAAAGCTATCATCTACCAAACTTAACAACCCATGCTAATGGTTACTTTGAAGCCACCTTCTTGACTTTCTGAAAAATGGCATATAAAATGGGCAAGAAATTACTTTTATTGTCTTTCACACAGCTGTAAAACATGCATGTGTGATGGAGACCAGCAATTCTAATAAGTTCTTAAGAGGAGGGCAGTGTCACTCTTCGTTCTTGTTAAAATCTTCCAAACACATCTCAGCTTTGATCCATCACTGACAAAGAAATTTGAATGCTTATGTGGGAATTTGGATGCCTGGATGTTGCTGCAGTGAGAAGAGGCACAACTGCCCTCAAGGTATGGAATTTTAGGATCTGCAGTTCCAGTGTGGGCATCACATTGCAGCAGCCGCTCATCCCTGTGGCAGCCCTTCCTCCTTCTACACTCAAGGATCAGGAGTTCATCATCAATGTCTCTGCAAAAATGGATAAAATGGATAGATATTTTGTTTGTTGGGATGTTATCAGGCTGAGAGAGTTGGTTTCTGCCTGGTTTTGTCTGCTGTATCCTAAATATAAACAGTGAAATGGGTTAAAAGAAAATCAGGCATCCTCACCTCAGTTACATCTAGAAAGCCAGAGGCAGACTCTTCAAAGATTTTCACTTCTTTTCTTTTTTTCTTTTTTTTTTTTTTGGTGAAGTTTTTGATTTGGGTTTTTTGGGGTTTTTATTGATATCTGTGGTTGGAAAACCTGAGTGGGTACGTACTTGTGGAAAATGAGCTTCCTTCCATTAAGCTGCAAACATGCATCTTCATAATAAATTTTTAATTATTAATTTTTTATTTCAAGTTTTTCTAAAAAAACAAACTAAAACAACTTTTAACTTCAAATCAGAAAGCGAATACGTTCAGTTTTAGATCCCAAAGGCTATTATGGAGTTAATTCCAGTTTGACAAACACTTGTGGAGAATGAAACCCGTGCCTCAAGGGTTTTCTGCTTTTACAAAAATGCAGTATTTCATTGTGAATACCTTTTGATAGTGGAATTTCTCCGTGGACCTCAATTCACACCTAAAAATTTCTAGATGTGGTCACTTACTCTACAATGAACAAATTAGAAACATTTCTCATGCCTCAATCAAAACTAAGTACGGATTTCAGGGTCCATCCCAAAGAAAATACAAATTGAAATAGAAAACTTATTTCCTCCATCAGGAAAAAGAATAAGGCAACTCAGCTGCCTGTCTGTCCAGTCACACATATTTTTATCACAGCATTTCGTCCTCTTTTCTGTATTTATCACATTCTGCTGACCTGTGTGTTTTGGGGACCTGACATACCCAGCACCTGAGCAGGCAAACAGCTCAGCAGCAGGGTGACTTTCTTTTATTCACAGTCCCATGAAGGACTTCCATTTTCTCCTTCTGTGCTTGATTTTTATGCTGTGATTCACCAAAAAAAAAAAAAAATAGCATGCAAAAAGTGGCACTTCAAATATATTTTAGAAGCTGAGGATTAGCAAAATACCACATTCTGTCAAAATGTTAAGAAGGCATTTTCACATGAGGTTTGAAATATAATTAAGTGGGTTTCCTAATGTTATCTTGTGGCCATTACAGCTGTTGGAAATTAATGAAAAATATGTAGGCATTCTGCTGCCTAAGCAGGTATCCTTTATTTTGTGCTCTCCTGGACTGGAAGCTGCCAGAAGAGATCAGGGTCCCTCTCTGCACACTGCAATGCTGGCACAGAATATGCAATACTTTGTCTTTAAATATCAGTGCTCGGCTGTAACATGAGAAGGCATCTGGTTAAGAGCTCTTGAATCAGAATTTAATCAGCCAGGAAGGATAATGAGGGAGAGAAAAGAAATATCATTACCTCCACCTTGGATGGGGTCTAGGAAAAGAAACTAAGTGCCTACATTTTATCCACAAGGTCTCAAGTGGTATTTAGGTGTCCTGTGGATCAGAAAAGCACCACAATTAGAAAACAATCCTTTCTTTGACTGCAATGAAAAGCTATAGAAAAAGCCATTTCTTTCATCAGGACTTTCTGGAAAAAAATTTCTCTAAAAATGAAGAAAAATAATTGAAGAAAAGGTTGGAGTAAGATCAGTTTCCTCTTTTTTTTTTTTAATTTCCTTAAATTTACTTACTTCTTACCACGGTTTAAAAGCAAACACATCTTTAGAAAATTTTTTATCTTTTAGAAAGATGACCATTATTTAAAAAATGTTAAAAAACGACCTCCCCAAAAGTTAGCTTTATTACATCATTTTAAGATTGATTAATTAAAATAAAAGAAAATTTTAATAACTTTTAGTCTGATTTTTTTTTGTCTGACTTCATATATCTCACAGCCCATACAACACGGGTTTTTTTCTTTTCCCAATGCCTTATGTTTTTCTGAAACAAATAACTGAGAAATACACTCCATCTTCATCTGAAGTAATCACAAGATGTAAATGGAAAACTTTGCTGATTTTTAATCAACATCACTCTTACAGAATTGTTCCTTAGTTATAATCTTATGCCATACTTATCATTTAAATATCTAAAATCTAACTTGTGGCTGCTGGTTCCTGTTATTTCTCTGGTTGGCATGTTTGAAATACTGACATGAACAAAGGTAGGGGAAAGCCCTGGGAGAGTTAATTTGCTCTTTATTATGATATTTAATTATACACCATTATCAACTCACTTCTTGATCTTAAATTAGAAGTGTTAGAGTTCAACTCATTTAGCTTTATGTTTAAATTTTTGCTCAGCTACACAAATTGAACTCTGAAAACTTCCAACTTAAAAGCTTCTTTTCAGCTTGAAATACTACTATTAGAATAATAGTGATTAAGATAATAATAATTAGAATATTAATTATTCTATTTTTTCTAAACCTGTATGGATTTTTCAAATTATCAAAATTGTGACAAGCCCTGGGTCATGTCTGTGTTAGCAGCAGGGTATGCAGAGGAGAAATCAGCTTGTAGTTATTGATTACTTTGGTGATAGAGTGTGTTCCCCAAATGTAACAGCAAAAGAAGCCCTAAATACACCCTAAACAGAGCATAAAAGCTGCTGGAAATGAAAATAAGTGGAACTGGAAATGATAATAAGTGGTTTTCACAGACAAAGTGGTATGTGGTATGCCCCAGGGTCTGTGCCTGATTATGGTTTATTAATTTAACAATTAATAACAGATGTCCACTTCATCTTGCTAAATGGCTTGTATATATACCTCCATTATTAACTGTGAATACATTAATAAAGGTGCAATGCCGAGAGCAGAGACATACGTGTGTAGGTAAGCTAAACTTTTCTCCTTTTTTTTCCTTTCAAATTCACTGCTTCGAAAGCTTTTCTTGGCACAGAGATAGATCTTTTCAGACTAAAAGGAGCAGTTTTGTTCTTTTTCAGACTGAAAAGAACAGTTGTGTTTCTCTGCAAAGCAGGGGAGCTTCTGAAGTGGTTTCATTCAGAGGCCAGCACAGCGTTTCCAGGAATAATTCTGTTCCGAGTCAAGTCAGTTCAGCACCAGTAGTAGAGTAACTGGGCAAATCCTGAGTCCTTCTGGAGCAACAGTTATGGGACGTGGAAGCAAAGAGACCCTTCAAAAGCCAACCAAGAGGAAGGATCAGCCCAAGCCAGGGTGCTGTTCGTAGAAGCACTTAGCAGCAGATGTCTGCAGGATGATTTTAGATCTGGGCAAGCATCTGGTGATGCTTTCCAACATTATTCTTCCATCTCTGAAATTATTTGCTTCCCAGAGCTTCCCAAGCTAAACTGTTTAAGGGCTCTCATTCTACTGCTTGGAGGAGAAGAAACAGTCAGCGGGGAACGTGTCCAACATGGGATTGCACTGAGGTTAGAGCTGTCTTCTAAAGCAGCACTGGAATTCTGCCCTCAGGGCCTGGCAGGCAGTTCCTGAGAGAAGTCTGGATATTGTTTCATGCCATGTACAGCACAGTCCAGAGCAGTAGGGAGGGGAAATGCACCTCTCTCAGTCCAGCAAGTGACCCTCGGGCGGTGATAGCAAACATTTACTCACGTAGCACATTCCTGGTGTGCTACACACCCCGCCAAACTGGGAGCAGCCACTGTGCTGGTAGCCAGGGGGAAAAGAAAGCTGGAGAAACGAGCTCACAGGGATCTCATGAGGATCAAAAGCTTCAATTTAAAGGCCTGCTTCTGAATAACTTCTTGCATCAGTTCAGACTACAGATGAGAAAAGGCCTGGAGAAAAGCTGAACAAAGGCCAGGAGTGTGCCCCTCCCGCAAAGACCAACTGCACCTTGGCTGTTTAGATCACAACACAGAATCACTCCAGGAAGGAACTGATCCTTCTGTTCTGTATGGCATTTATGAGACCACCACTGGAGTTTCGGGCTGGGAAAGTACAGTTTGGGAGTTCACATTGCAGAGAAAGTCATTGGCATATGGGACCAAGAGCAACAAAGGGCTACTAAGCCGCTTGCTGGGAGTGACTTGCCATGCAGATGTCCAAAGACCCTGGACATGGAGCCACCAGACCAGTGCAGACTGGCTTTGGAAGACAATTAGGAGTGTGCTATGGCTTGGAATCGATGCCATGTGACTGGCACAGATAGGCAGGTTCTACACAGAAATGTGGGAGAACTGCTTCAGTGAATCCCGGAATGGTTTGAGTTGGAAGGGACGTTAGAGTTCACCCAGTTCCAACCCCCTGCCAGCCCATAGAGGAGGACACACAGATGATGCCTCAAGGATCATTATCCAGCACTGCATTCTAATAGCAGCCTTTTGAAGGGGAAACGCTTTCACCTCACAGCAGTATTTGAAATACTCCTTGCTTCATTCCAAGCCTTCATGCCAGAGTCCATCAACTGCTGCTTCTGCAGATGATTCCATGGACCCCTTCTAATCCTCATGATTAGCTTTGATAATGCTGCACACATTCAACACACATTTCCTTATCATACCATTGTCACTGAATGGTCCTGGTTAAATGGAAAGTTCTGCAAGAGCTGGAATAGCAGCTTTGTGTGGAACACTGCTGCTTGAGGATTTACCTACCTTGGAAAGTCAAAGCATTAATACATTCAAAGTTCTAAATTTTTTTTGACTATTTTTTGAAAAGTTTTCTGATATATTTAATGATTTGCCACTGCTTAGGTGCATTTCCCCTAAGGTTTTTAAAGTGGAAAAAGCACTACATAACACCTAGCAACAAAGTTTAACTATTTAATTACCTAGACATTGACCTCCATGAAAATATCAAAGAGTAAAGGCAAGAGTGAAATGTCATCACCCCCTGAGACAGAAAGAGGTCACAAATTATCCTTGTTGTCCTTTGAATTAATGATGTGACATTTTTCATGGATCATTAACTTTCCTATAAAAATGAAAAGGGGATCTTAGGGAAGGGATTTGGATTCTACATATCTAGAAGGCTGATGTTGTAAAAATGGTGACAGATGTTATAAAAACAGTAGGAAATGTGATAAATGTGTCAAAGCCAAACCACAAAGGGCATGAAGTGTTTTTTTGGCTGTCACACCCTTTCAATATGTGATGGCAAGTGCTTGGGTTTTTACTGGTGTTGAGAAACAACCCTCCTGCTAAAATAAAACTGCTGTTAAAAAATATACCAGTTCTTTCTTTGAGTTGGAAATATTCAACCATTTCTAGTTTTAATGAAGCATCTTTTTACAAATATTCATTTTTTTTAAACAGTAAAAGAGACGAATCTTAATAAAATTGAATACTTCTCACAGCCGACCTAAAATAAAGATAACTGAGAGCTGCCACAGTGAGTTTGCTGTTGCATCAGCCCCCAGCATTTTTGGGCAGGAGTCAAGCATTGGTGGGAACCAGTCTGAGACCAAACAAACTCACACTTCACACTGGAGAACTGTTGTGAATCCTGCCACTCTCCATGGGCTGGCACTCGGCGGATGCACAAACCAAGAGCAGGTTTCAGCTGATGGCTGTGATAAAATGCCCGGTGGAAGGGTGTGCAGAACAGGCAATTCCCTAAAGAAAATGCTAATTCCTCTGGAAGGAATGCCCCCCTTTTAGCATTAGGCCTCATACATTGTTAATGAGGAAGAGAAATAATTAAATGGGAAAAGGGGACTATTAAAACAACACTTAATTGTGGCAGCTTGATAAAGGGTCCCACCAGCTAATCAATACAGCTCCTGTGAATCTAACAGCCTTATCAATGTTAATGATGTCTGCATATCTGCTGGTTTTAAGTTCCTAGACTGCATTTACAGAGTGCCAGGGGACAACTTTTTATATTGCAAATGAGCTGGGAGGAAGGAGAACCCAGCAGACAAGTGGTTTTCCTTCATATTTCTGAAAAGCATTTGTATCATCCTGGTTCTTCCCCCAGAGTGTGGCTGGGCACTGGAACAGGCTCCCCAGGGCAGTGGTCTCAGCCCCAAGCCTGACAGAGCTCAAGGAGCATTTGGACAACACTCTCAGGCACAGGGTGGGGGTTTTTGGGGTTGTCCTGTACAGGGCCAAGGACTTGGACTCGATCCTTGTGGGTCCCTCCCAGCTCAGAATATTCTGTGATACTGCTTCTGTTCCTGGTAAGGTTTTACCTTCTTTCTTTGTCTCTTGTAAAAAAACCCAACTAGATCAAAGCTAAATGGGAGATTTGATCCTTAGTTTACTCTTTTAAAAATAAAGTGGTACTATTAAGTAAGAAAAACTACTACAAGCAAAGCTGCATGTTGGCCACATTGATTTTCAGAAGTAAAATAAGAAGCAGGAGATAAACAATGAAAAAGTCGTGCTGGTGCTCAGTGTCCTTCAACACCACCTGTATCCAGGACAAACCATCTTCCAGTCCTGCCTCTTGTTTCCACATTATCAAAGACGCTAGAGGTGTCATTTGGTAAAACTGCAAAGTATTCAATTAAGCTATGTTTAGCTGTATCATTAGATTAGGATCTTCATCAGCTCTGCATTAATTACTCAGTCTGGCTACAGTAATGGACCGAAGTTTAATGGCAAAAGTGTTGTTTGGTGTAGGTGAGCAGCAGATACAGCTCATAAAAATGTGACTGATGCAGGATCCACTTAAGCCAGTAGAAGATTCAACTGGACATTATCTGAGAATTCTCATTTGTTTGCCTGTGAGATGTTAGGGCAGGACAAGCATAACAAACAGACTTTTATCCTTTGGTCTCATTTTACCCAAGGTCTCTGAAAAACAAAGCAGCCGCTCCCTCACTCTATTAGAGGTAATTATTTGTAGATTTTTTCGGAAAAGCATATAAATGATAATGAAACTTCTTAGGCCAGTTTTTATTATTACCCTGCAAGTGGCAAACACCCACTTCTAGTATTAACTTTACATGGCATTTGATAGTTCTGGGGTGAGACCACAAGAATCAACCTCTACACATCTTCATGTATTCTGAAAACTTTTCATAAGAAATCTTAAATTTTACTTCAAGATCAGAGTTTCCCATTTTGAGAATTTTCCAACAATTTTTCTGCGGCGTCTCCGAATGCACAAAATGACCAGCCTGACAGTAGGGGTGAGAGAAGGAAACAATCTGGGGTCTGGTCAAAGAATGACATAAGTCATTCTTCTTCAGTTTTCATTAAAAGTGGTATTGATGAAGGCAAAACAATTTTCACTGACTAACTTCTCCAAACTCTGCTTTTATTGTATATTGATCACAATTCTAGGGTTCTTTTTACACTGACATCTGAGTAGATGTTTTTGTGGGCTGAGGTTTGTTCCCCTCTCTGTTCCATGAGTATTAACAATTTCTGTCCTGTGGGAACTAACAGCATGAGCATCTGTCACACTGGTAATATTTTCCTTGCTCCTCAATAGGGAGATTTTTTCAAATTGCCTAAGTTAATTAAGGCAAATCAGGGACTAAAAAAGTTGTTTCTAACCTGTGCTTAGCTCGACCTTTGCTTCTGTCCCAGAGCAGAAAAGAGGCTGATGTGCTCAAAACACTTTTTTTTTCAGTTTTATGAAAAAACATGACTTCTCTTTACATATCTACTCATTCTTGGGTTTAATTTAATTCAGCGCAAGGCTTGTTGGAACAAATGGTGGCAGAAAAAACACTGAAGATATAGAGTCAAATAAAAATGTTCAAGAATACAGCAGTTCATCAGAAGTGGTTTCTGGATTAAAGTGGGCTATGTCTTGCTAAGGACTGGTAGGTGAAGTTGTCTAACTTTTGCTTGTGCAGGGATTTCCAAAAGGAACTTGATACAATTATCTAACAGTGTGAAGCAAAAAAAGTTTGTTAATTTATTTCAGTGCACACCTCTAATATACCCCTTGACTGATTCTTGTGCACACCAAGCAGAGTAGGAATAGAGATGGAGAGACACTGTGAACACAGGAGAAATCTTGGTGATGCTTGAAGTGGAAGGAAGAAAGTACATTTCTATAACCCACAAGAGAACTTGTTTTCATGGTCATCATTAAAATTACATTCTTAAATTAGTCCTTTTACAGGAGGAATAATGAAATTGCTTAATAAAAGGGAGAAGTCTGAGATGAAAATAGTTTACTAGGATTTAAAAGACTCAGTATTGGTACAAATCTGTAGTCTTGACATGTAACCCTGGCCAAATGAATGCCAGGGGTGATCTAAGAGATCCCTGCTGTGGTCCCATTTCCCTGCCCTTTTCCCATTCCCTCCTTTTGACTTCATTCTCTTTCAACTTCCTCTGCAGCAGCTTTGGCACTCATCTGACCTTCACTGAGCCTTTTCTGTCCACTTGCTGGGCAGAAAACTAGGCCACCAAGCTAAAAAGGAGAAAAAGAGAAAAAAGAAAAGGAAAAAAACATTAGGGGGAAAAAAAACCCCAACACAAAACAAACCCAGAAATCGTTTTCTGCTGGTTTAGTATATTCACATTCTGAAGTTTTTAGAAGTCCTGCTCCACAGCCTCCAGCACAGAGGCAAGCCATGGTGTAGAGTCTGGAAGATATTTTGCAATATTGGTATTTTTACCCCTTGAGCATTATGATACCTGTTTTCTCTCATATGACTTTTGGCGTCACCATAAAATTCTCAGCATACATTTGGAGAACATGCAAATGGAAACACATGCAAGCTAAAAAGGAAAAGTGGACAAAATTAAGAAAAGGAGTGAAAATGAGGGGGGGAAGTGCACTTGAAGACAAATACAGGAAGAGAAATGGAAATTACATCTGAACATTCATTTTGTTCGGAAATATCAGAAAAGACATATGACATCTGTGAGCTTTTGCCCTTTAAGCTTGGAAAGATGCCTGGGTTCAGCTGGGGAGCAGCCTGAACAAATGTCATTTGCAGCTGGGGGAGGTGAAAGAAGGAAAAACTAATGTGCTTGAGTCTGAAAAGGAACTTCCTGACACAGCTCCTGCCCTAAGGTGTTAGAAATGAATGGGGTTTGGAAGGGAAGGCAAAAAGACTGGTTTGAAGCATTCAGAATGAAATACAAGTAGAGAAAACCAGATATTTTGGTAGTAATCTGGCAGCTCATTCCATCAGTGGTTATGTACTCTGTGATTTCACTACATATATGCAGAAAATAAATCACAGCCTGGTATGCACGGTATGGATTATTATTATGGTCTTTTCCACTGAAAGAACAGGTTTTTCCTTACCTGGCTGGTTAAATGTCTGAGTTACCAAACAAACAGTGGAAACCCTGGTGACAATACCTATTTTTCATGATGGCACACTGACAAGCACTACACATAAATCCTGTTTTTTGACTGTGAAATCCATTATTTTCCTATGGATTGACCTTTCTAGTTCCTGATCTCCCTCCTTGCCAACACACCGGGTTTTCAGGGTAATGTACTTTTTGGGTGAGTGATTAAATTGAACTTGTTTTCTACAGGACCTGTGGGTTCATGTTACCTCAAGCGATTGATTCAGGAAACATGAAGTTTTATTCTCCTCCAACTTACATCTTCTTCCACTTGAACAGAGAAATGTGTATTTAATTCATTTCATGGGTTTAATAAGTCACCTGACTTCAGTGTGTTCAGTGCTTTGTTTTTCCTTTACCACTCCTTCTTTTTGTGTCCTCTAACAAGGCTGGGGTTAAGGGTTGCTGATACAACCTTTTTCTTTGGTCATTCACAGCCAAATGACTCTTTCAAATTTCCTCACTGATCACCTGCATGGGTAAGGTTGCAATTTTTATTCACTTCCATCAATTTCGTCTTTTCTTTTTACGTCAAGTTCCGTATATAAATGCATGCAATGAATTCTAGATGTTGGCTCCATATTTTTGTTAGTTCCTTCCTATGTTTTATCACCTAAGGTGGGATTTTGCCTGGATTTTCGGGGGGGATGGGGGGAGGATTTCTTCTGAGGATTCACCTGACTGAAGGGCTTGCAGCACTTTCCCTCCTAACCTGTCAGTCCGGCAATTGTTTTGAGCTTTGGGAATGGCCTTTCTTTCAAATTCCCAGTGCTCATAAGTCTCTTAAGGATGCCAGAGCTTATTTACAATGACACAACCAGTAGCACTACCTAGATAAATAAACAAACCTTTTTTTTTTTTCTGCTAGGAACTCAATCAGGTACTTTCTTTCAAGAATTTATCCCCCAAAGGTAAAATAGAGATCTATTGCCAATTATGAAGGGAACTGTATCAATTCTCTACAGTTAACCACTTGCTCCAGACCATCTGTCCTTTTGCAAAGGTTCCTTGGCAAAACATTTGCCTTTGTTTGGTTTTCAGGGCACTCAGCTGTGCCCTTGTGCCACAGCAGCTCTGAGCAAGAAAACATCAAGTCACACACCGGTACCCTACTGGGCATTAAAGCCTTTCTGATAATTTCTCTTCTGGAGTCCTGTCTCTGTGTGGCTACATCAAAACTTTTCGTGGCCAAAGACATGGGTTTAATTACCATTTAATTAGTACTCTTAGGAAATGCCTGATAAGGAGAGATGAAAGGGGACAGAGATTATACCCAATATGTAGTAAGAGCAAAGCTACCTCCTCCTGGGAGGAGAGGAAAGAGCAGATGGGCCGTGTCACTTGTGTCTAGGAAAGCAGAAAAAGTCCTGGCCTGTTTTATTGACAAATACAGAAACAAAAACTCCATGGTTCCGCAGCCATGGCTTTCTTTCCCTCTTCCGATTTTCCTTGTCCCAAACGAAAATTCCTGTGGCAGTGCTGCCCATGATGTCATAAACAGTGCACATATGTTGGACTGTGCAATTTTCAGCCTTGCTTTCAGAGCTGTAACCCATGTCTGGGCTGAACCCTGACAGAGCTTCCCAAGCACATTTCTAATAAAATCACTCACACATCAGTTAGAAGCCTGTGATAAGGTGGGAGTCCCTGTAGTTTTCTTCTCTTCCCCCCATGGATGCTTTTTGTAAGCCCACATCAGGTGCTTTGATTGAAAAATCAGTTCTCCATAAATAAAATAAAGGACTGTATTAAGTCAAGTAGCTCCCCTGATGCTACTTGCTTCATTAACACTCTTCCCTGGTCTCCAGTGGATGTTCAAGTTCTCCTTGGGGAAAATAAACATCTCTCCAGTCTGTTTTTCACCTCTCATTTTTTTATTTATTTACTGATTTCTGGCGAGCCTAAAACGTGCTATCAAGCTTCAGGAGCTTTTATGCTGCATTCAATTTCCTTCCAAGGTGCTTTTCTCTGTTGGATCCTCTGCAACACTGTCAGGGTTTTGTTTTGAGATTAGGACTTTCTTAGCTGAACCGATTCCTTCTGGGGTAAAATAAGCTGCACCACGAGCCTTTTAGAAATGAGTAGTGAAGCATCTGTTGTGTTAGTCAAGCCGTACCTGTCCCCCCTGCAAGAGGTGGCACTCAGGGCTTTTTTCCTGGTTTTGACTGACCTTTTTAAGGGAGAGATTTCTATTTCAGTTCTGTTGGCAGCCTGAGGTAGGCAAGGGCCACAGATGGGTTAGAGGCTGGTTCTGTTAAAAGCTCTACAAACAAGTGAAGCACGATAGCAGCTGCAACCAGGAACCCACAGGTAAAAATAAGAAAAATAAATTAAAAAAAAAAAACACCCAAACAAAAAACAGATGCATCTGACAAAATCCAGCAAAGATGCTGAGCTGTTTTAGCACAGCCTGGGTGTGCAGGCAATTCAGAAGCAGCAATAACCATGGCTCCTGTTCTTCTCTGTGGGTTTCAGATGACAATTTTTTTCGGGCATTATGGCAGGGGTGATTTTAGAGGATGTGAAAGAATCCTCTACAGAGAGGGTTTAAACGTGAAACTTTTGCAACCTGGCCTTAAGAGACACATACAAACCAAACTCCAGTTAGAGTCAAAGACAATGTGATCAAGTGGAGGAGTGGATGGCACTCTGCTTTACTCGAAATTTAAAAAATGTATTAGAAATAGGATTAGGGATGAGTCACTGTGCTTGTTCTTCACAGTAAGAACAAAACAGCCCAGCTAAACCCTATTATTCCCACTGTACTTTCATATTCTTTATAGCATCCATTATTCTGGCATTGCAGGTGGATGATGTACACAACTGAGTTGTTAAATGTATACTAGAATGGCATTAAAAACTTAATTTGCAATTTCTTTCATGGTCTCTGTGTGTTTAATAAATGTTTAGGGAGTAAAACCCTTCTGTGGTAGCAAACCTGTGGGACTTACTGTAAATGTAAATAGTTTTCAGTACTTGTGAATGCAAATTTCCACACCGTGCATCTATTTCCATAGGTGGAAGGGGTTTAGCCATGTGTAGATGCTGAAAAGCTTTGGTAGAGAAATTTTTCAGCTGTCTGCAGCATTCTGTGAGAGCTCTGTGGTTCTCATGAAAGCTATGATAAACACTGCTATGGGTTTTTTGTAAACTGAGTTTTATCTGTGCACCTGGGATTTGTTTTTCAGAGTTGTTATGGCACACAGTGAAATAATATTTTCAAGTAGGTGTTGTGAGCTTTGGCCAACGGGACAGGGGGTGGCTGGTCCAAGATCCAATGACCTCCTGTCATCTTTGGGAACCAAGTTATATAAGTCAAATTATAATTAATTAAAGGACCACTTTCTTCCTGAACTTGGATTGTGTCGTTACTCGCCGTTCTCGGTACATCACAGTGACAGCTACGCAGTGTTTCGCCTGTTTTCTGAATTTGGGGACCACCAGAGCTCTGCCTTCCATGTGCTACAGGGAAGAACATGTGTGTGTGTGACACATCGATATCCACTATCAAGGCATTTATAGCTCAGTTGGTGACCCAGACTGGGGTTCAATTGCCTAAAGCTGCATTTCTGATGTTCCCTGAGTTGCCCTCAGAACCTACAGAAGAAAGATGCCCTTAAGGGCACTTGAAAGTTTGAAAGGATGCCCAGAGCATAAAAAGGGGCAGTACGTGTGGGTAACTAAAACATGCACTAAGGAACTCAATGGAAATCTAGTAAATGTAGGCAAATGGGATAAAGAGAGTCTGATCAATTGTTGAAATTCAGTTTTTTCTTTAGAGGGGCCTGAATAACTTTCTGGCTGCATTGATTGCAGTTTCTGAAACCCCATCCCCATGAGGCAGGCAGACATGAGACAGAAGATACAGGAGACTTGCACTCTCCTGGAAAGTACAGGGAATATTTTTGGGAATAAAATGTGTCACCAGACACCATTAATTGGTACAGTTGGGAAAATAAATGCGTGCTTCCTCGGTTTGCTTAAAAAAATCTTCACTGCAACTTCAATTAGCACTTCAACAGTCCTGAAAACTAGTGTACATGAAGTGTCCTGATTTTTTCATTAGAGAATTGACAATACCTTCTTTCAGATCATTCCTTTCATCAAGGACTTCAAAGCCCTTAATGAAAGCATATTTTGTTTGTTTACATTGCATAATGGATCACGGCACAGAGATGCCTGAGTTGGCTGATATGCAGGATGACGCAGCCAAGAAATTCGACTTCTTGTTTTGGCCTTAGTAGTCCAAATAGATCAGGTTAGCCTCAGTCAAAGGCTGCCTGTACCCACTTTTGGAAGAAAAAGATGAAGAGATGGCAAAATGTTGCAAATACAAAAAAAAAAAAGTTTATTAAATATTTAATGAAAGATTATAAATTTATTTATAGTGGAGCATAGCAGAGAAGCAAACAGGAAGAATCCTGATATCCGTATCATTTTGACTCATTTGCTATTTCACAGCAAGTTTTTCCCTTAAGAACGTTTATTCAAGATAATTCATGATTAATTCATATGCACTGGTTGCAGATAACATGTGTCTGGAGGAAGATCCCATATTGTATTTAATTAATATCATTTTTTTCTCAAGTCTTTTATTCAGTTTGGTTGGATTCAGCTCACTGGCTGCAGACATATAAATAGAGTTGTGCAGAGACAATCAGCTGGGATGTCCCTCATGAAGATAAAACGCACCATGAAGACTTTGCTGGGAGTCAGTTTCTTAGGTCTAACAACATTCCCTGGAAAATCTAGTGTATCCACAGGTGACTCCACCACCAGCAATATTTTATCTACACATATGACAAAAGCAATTATGCATTTTTAATTCCCTTTTTTTGACGGGATACTCTTCCTTCTCGGACCAAGGTAAAAGAGACCAGAAGAGGCTGCTGTTTTGCAAAGTTCTTTATTTCATAGTCTCATAGTTTCTTGAGGGCAGAGTTCGAAGGGGGTTACAAGCTAAATCCAAGCAGCAACAGCAGCAGCAGCAAAACAGCAGACAGCATACAACATCTTCTTCTAATTTCCTGGAATTTCTTCTAATTCCCCTTCATTAATTAATTCATTCATTTCTTCTGATTTCCTTTAATTCCTATTTTTCTCACAGAAGTGTGGATTATATTTGTTAATTAGCCAATGAAATCAATACACGATTCTAGTTTTTCTTTTCTTAACCTATCCTGGTCTAATTCTAACAGCCGTAAGCATTACATAGGTATTACACAGATTTGTGTGCACAGTTTCTATTAGCTCTTATTTTTTATGTGAACACTCTGTCTAAAAAATGCGAACAATATTGTTTTATCTATATTTTGTCTAAAATAAGGAATTCTGTGAAAAGGCAACACTTCTGTACAAAGAACTGTGTTTTAGGTCTCTTCTGCAGCTTTTTAATGTTTAAGGCACTTAGCATGTATTTCTACTGAAAGCTAAAAGTCTGCATTTCTATTTTACTTTGGTGTGACTTCATGTATCTCAACTTGTCCAAAGGTTTTAATTCAACTCCTGTGCTTTGGCTTTCATCTGGGCCTGAGTCCAGAGAAGCTTTCACTCCAATACCTTGTTTTCAAATTTTCCCTCCACTGGAAAACTCACCCCCATTCTGTAGCTAGAAACATGGAGGTGGAAAACAGCCAGGTCTTTTGCCCATGATTATTCCCAGCCCTGCCACTGCCAGGTTCCTCAATGTCCCCTCTGGTAAAAGAATACAGCTCTGGGGGGTGCAGTGTCTGCGCCTGTGGTGGGGAAGGGTGAAAAGAGCATGCCATGAATGAAAATACACTTTTCATTTCAACTTACCCAAAACCTGACTCTATTTGTTTTCAAAGAACAAAACCCTCTACTTACAGTTTGGGCTGGTGCAGCTGAAATGTCACATTCACTGCTGGGAACAACAGCACTCCTTACAGGAGTGTAAATACTCAGTTATGCTTCTGACTTGGAAATTAGCCCTCAACACTCTGCTGGAATCATTTTAAGTGACTCAGGTCTCCAAAGAACCTCTGTACAAAATATTGCTCTGCTACAGAAATTTCTCTTTCAAGTTTGCTCATTCGTATCCCTAAGCCAATAGGAAATGAAAACTGATTATTTTCCCTTTGAATCACATGTGCTCTGCTCATTTTCTGCAATAATATAATTCAGAATAAAATAAGAGGAGGGATATAAATTTTCATTGACTATATTAAATTGAACAATGTACATACTTCTGTGGCGTTAGTTTTCATTACAAAGGAAATTGAACTGCAGAAGATGGTCATTTGAAGCTCTATGGATTTTTCTGCCCCATAAGCTGCAGAGAATATGTTTGAATGTGTTCATCCTTTCTTTATATGTTTCTATGAGTATATTTTTTTATATACGCATATGTGCAAACATACACACACAAATAAATGTGCTACATTTATGAGGAACACAGACTCCTGATATTTCACTTGCTGGAAAGACGCACATGTTTAGTTTTTTTGTATTTCCCCTCACGTTTTCAATTTTAATGATTTTTCACTATATTCTAGTCAGATCCTTGGGTGTGGGGAAAGCAGAAAAGAGAGGAAGGAAGGCAATAAATGAAAATATACACTGAGCATCCTAATTAAGATTTATTTATTCCAGCTACAAAACAGTATTTAGCATCCTGATGGGAGCAGATTGCTTTCACATTTGATGCGATTTCCCATTTTTAAATAAGAAAAGTGCACTGTATTAGACCTGAATTATTGCTGCAGTGCTGAGATATTTGGGATTTCAGAGCATGTACTTTCTTCAGGGTCAGGTTTGCTCCAAAGCCACGGCAAAGATCCCAGCAAAGCCTGCCGTGTGCTGCAGAGCTCCCTGTGCCAGCCTCAGGGGAAGGACCTGCAGAAGGGCTACCAAAGACGGCTTTCAGCTGGTGCTGTGCATCTTTGTTAAAACATGACCTTGAAGGATCGTGGCAGGCAATGAAATGTCAGATGGGACCTATGGCTCTGGGTCAGGTCTTTGAAAAAGTCAACCCAAGGAAATAAGAGCGAGATGGCATTTTCTAAACCCACTGAAGTGGATGGCACTTAGCTCCTAAATGATTGCCAAAAGTATCCCTATTCACCCTTAAGTACCTAAATACTTTTGAAGAGATAGACCTCAGGGTCAAAGGAAAACTTTAATAGTGAGAAGCAATCCCTGACCCAAACCACCTACGGTGCTACAGCTGCAACTGTACCAGGGAACCAGACAGAAACATCTCCACCTTTTGTGAGTCAGGGACCTTTTACCGACTGTAGATCTTTGGGATTCAGTTTCTTACACACAGGTGTCTAATCACACTTACCATTCCCTAGGGTATATTGTAAAGAAACTGGGAGGATATTGAGAAGAAATAGATATTGGGAAAGATATTCTAATATCCATGTAGGCACTGGGAAGGAATTCTTCCCTGTGAGGGTGGTGAGGCACTGGCATAGAAAGGATGGGTGCCCCATACCTGGGATAAGGCCATCCCTGAGTTCAAGGCCAGGTTGGTGGGGGCCTGAGCAACCTGGTTGGGCAGAAACTGTCCCTGCCCATGGCAGGGGGTTGGAACTAAAGGATCTTTATGTTTTCTTCCAACCCAGACCATTCAGTTGCACTTTTACAACATTATATTAAACCCATCCTTGCTAATACCTTTGACAGTGATTCTTTCAGTGATCCAAATCACCCACTCACAACACCACTAAGAACTTTATCTTCCAAAATTTGCACCAAGAAACACCCCCCAAGCTCCCTGTAGCAGGCAATCCCTGCAAACAAAGGGGGGAGAAAAGTGTTCTGTAAATTCATAATCTCAAGACAATCACAGTTATTAATTTCTGAAGCCTTTAAATATAAAGAACTACATTACCAGACTGTTTTCCAAGGAAAGAGTACATGTGACCTCCCAAGCCAGGCAGCCTTGATGCAGAGGTATATTAACTGGAAGGTTTAATGCATTTTTGACAAAGCTCAGCAGAAATAATTCCACCAGTATCAAGGATGAGAAACATAATGATGCTGTTTAAAATGCCAAAGAGCTCTAGGTCAAAAATATGAATATAAGGCCTGATTCAAAGTCATGAATTTAATAGAAAGAGTCATGATGAATGCAGTGATTCTGGAACAAGGCCCCAGAAGAGCGAAGCACCACCATGTATTAAGCTACAGGTCAGCCCTCTGCACATTTCTAACACATGAACAAATTTCCACCGAGGCTGCTTGGGTCAGTGCCAGGCTCACATTGCCCTGAGAGCAGGACAAGTTACTGGGGGCATCTGTCTCTGTTTGACCTTTGGGAGAAAAAAACCCATCTGGAGGCCTTTAGGGCTCGACAGAGAGGAGCTTTGGGCTGGAAAGGCTTTGTGAGACTCAGTGAGGCAGAGACTGTGGGTTCTGTGTGTTGGTTGTGTCCTGCAGACACCAGTGCATGGGAAGGGCACTGTGCACAGAGGGCCCCAGGCTGCGCCAAGCTGTCTCACAGAATGCCACAAGGTCCTTTTATGCTAACTCAGTGTGTTCCCAGTTCAGGCCCAGTCACAGCTGCTGAAGTGGGAATTATGTCCACTACCAAGCCCTGTGCAAAGCAAGGAAATCCCTTGTTCTGAAACTCGCCGTAAAATAGGGATGCAGTTAAAAAGTGAAATATTGAACTGCTTCATTGATAGGGAGCAACCTACAGCTGGTAACTTATTCACAGGGTTATCATATCGATGATCACATCTAAAATATTTAGAAATTGCTTTAACTTTTGTAGACCGCAGCCTTTAAAATATCCTCCCAATTCTTTTAATAGAATATGTGGGCTTATTAGAATAATGTAATCAGCAGGAATAGAAAGTAGCTTTGTGATCATATAATGGGTATTTCAAAAAGATCAGTAACAACTTCCACACTCTCTGCTTCCTCTTCCTCCACCTCCTCTTCAAGCAAGAAAAAAAACCAAACCAAAAAACCTGCAAGCAAAGAAACAAAACCCCAACAACGAATAAAAGGATTATATTTCCCTAACTAGTAGTAATTTCAGTGAATTTGGTCTTCAGCAGCTGCTTTTTCAATCAGTGAGCTTTCATGGGCCTCAGTTTGCTCAGCCATGGATGGTAGATTGCCCAGCTGTCCTTTAAGCAATGTGTGCGTAACCCCAGCTCTAGCTGGTGGCACTCAGCGTCACTCAGCTGTTCCCCTTCCACATCCCCTGCAAACCCAACTCCCTGCAGGAGGGCCACCAGAGATTCCCATCTGGTTATGTGGCATGTGCTGAATTTTACCTGTTTATTTTACTGTTTTACCTTTCTACCAAATTTTCCTGCCTTTTACTTTCTCCAGGACTTTTAGGGACACAGACTGTCCTATTTCTGCCTGAAGAAAATAAAAAATTTTATTTGTTTATTTTTCCCTCCTCTCCTTCCCCCAGAATTGTAACAAACAACATCTGCCATGATCTAAAGGATTACCCAGCATCCAGGTGTGTAGAAATCATGGCCATGAGTACACAGGATTCCATAATAGACGGGGACACAGAGGAGTCTGTCCTCTGAATTTCTCTATTTTAGTACAGATTGCTGCAAATATATAGCCCAGAGAGGGGACTAACCAGCCCAGAAGCAAACCAACCCCAACAATGGGTCCAGAGGGAAATGAATCAGAGGACAGACTCCCTTCAAAGATAACCCATGGCACAGTCTGGAGTCAGACAGGTGTCACTAGTGATTGTCCAAGATCTTGAGGAAAGCTCGTGTGGAGAGTGCAGCCTGTTTGGTAATGGAGTACAAACAGCATGAGAAGTCCTCACAGAGAGAAATTTCATTTTGGATAAAAATTAGGCCCTTTTTATACCATAGAGACATCAGAGGATGCAGGACACCATCACTTCAAGCAGCCAACATGTGCTGCAATTTCAATTTTCACCTGTAGCAGCCAACAGATGATGTTTCCTTTTCTTTCAGACCCACTTGATTTTCTCCATTTCCACTTTTTCAGATGATAAATTGCCACTACAGTTTGTTGGGGTTGTGTTTATTGGTAATACCTCAGGGTGTCCAGCTTCCAGAAAGCCCAGCTGCACTTCAAAGAGGCCCAGCAGCACTTTCCAAGGATGCTTGTGGTTCCCAAGCTGAGTTTCCAGACTCACAGCCCCTAGGCTGCCAGGTCTTTCTCTGTTCAGTAATTCTCCCTTCTAACCAGGCTGCTCACATCAACATCCTGCATTCGTACTTCACTGTTGCAGTGACTGATTCTTTCTCATTTGAGTTGAAAAAAAAAAAAAAAAGGAGGCAAATATTGATCTGGTTTATTCTCTCTCTTACTTTCCAGGGTTTTGAAAAATGTTTTTGCCAACAGTGACAACATTTTTGTACTGCCTGAAATGTCCCATGAGATACAAACCTCCTTAGGAAGGCTTTTATCCTCTAAGGATTTACCAGTCTCAAACATCTGTTTTTTGTGAGTGATAAGAGCTACAGAAGATAGAGAAAAGAGAGTCACAGGAGAGATGCCAGTACCCCAGGGGAGAGAGGACATGAGGATCCCCTTTGTGCTGCTCTACATAAAGCCTCAGAAAGTTAGCACATTTTGTGATTTCTGGGTACACTGAGGTCTGTATTCCTTAAAGTCTGCCTGCTCTGCTATATGAGGATCACCTGAAGGCCTTCCCACACTTATCCAGAATATGCAGCAGCACAAACTTCCTTATGCAAATAATTTATGAGAGGCTTTACCAAAGCCCTTTATTTCAGAATGAATTTGGTGTCTGCCAAATTCACTCGTGGCACACACGGCGAGGCCCTCTGGAAATCAGACTCTGGATTTGCTTTCCCCTTCTGGAAAATGGAGTTCAGAAAGATGGGAGCAATAAATTTGGGGTTTTCTGTTAATTTATTCAGTGTGCTCATCATCTGTGGGCTTTCTTTTCAAACCTGATACTGCAGAACATGGTTGAAGCTGGGAACTGGGCAGGGAGAACATGGATTTCATAGCCATGGAACATCGGAATTCGCAAGGCAAGGATAAAAGTGAATTCCAAGAAATAGAATTTCCAAGCAGGTGTTGGAAGCATGTTTTAAAGGCTGAATAGTTTGTGATCAATAACAATCCAATCTAATCCTATTAACATTATAATTCAGGATTGTTAAGAATAGAGTATCTTGTTAGGAAGATGTTATTTTTCAGATGCTGTGTGTAAATTTGCAGATAATCACTTTAACAGCTGTTTTCAGGAACTTAAAGTACTTAAATAATTTCAAGAACTAAAAATTAAAATGCTAATGACAAAGGTATTTGTTTTGTTATCCTTAAGTAAAGATGCCCTTATGTAACACAATTTTATAGCTTGTTAGCAAATGTTAATGTACTTTAAAAATCTTGTACTTTAATCGCTAATTTTTTTATAGATTGGTTATTTTCAGTGCAACACAGGTTACAGATGATCATTCACAGTCATCTGCTTCCCTGCTTTCCAGTGCTAATAACTGAGAACTACTGAAGCAAAAACATAACTTCCTATTAGCAGCCTGCGTTAATGAAGAAGGTCCAAAGCACACATACCACTTAGCTCTTAAATAAATTACAAGCCCTGGGTGTTAAGTGGCTAAATGAGTAATTTTTAACAATATTTGAATGTCAGCTCTTTTCTACAGCTGCAGGTGTTTACAGAATGCCTGTATTTTACCTGCATTTCTGCACTAATCTCTAAAACAACATTTTTAAACAGCTGTTAGTTTTTCTGTCAATAGCTCTTGCTTTGTAATCACCAGTAACGATTCAGTGAGATTCCCACTGCATTTCCTCAAGCTATACTACACAAGGAGGCAGTTTTCCAACTTATTTTTATTTAAGCAGCATTTCAAGCACAAAACTTGAGAAGATTTTTCAATGGCATTAATGTGCAGAAAAGGGAATTTGCTTGAAACAGGTGAAAATTTGTTCATCCCTCACCTAACAATGGAACAAAACAATCCCTGCAGGTGGGCTGAGGTTCCCTCCTTTGTACTCACAGATAAAGTATTACCAAGCTACAAAAGAATTCTGTAATAGGAAGGAAGGAAGGAAGGAAGGAAGGAAGGAAGGAAGGAAGGAAGGAAGGAAGGAAGTAAGGAAGGAAGGAAG
>VZTI01001582.1:81228-97573 GCA_013397865.1 Struthidea cinerea | reverse complement strand
CTCTGAAATCTTCCCAGGTTTTCTCTCCACAGAGAGAGATATCTCATTATTTAGCATTATTATTCCCCACCTGTGTGTTTGTTAAATAAATAGTTTGTTATCTCTTTCACTTTCCTTTGAGGAAATTTTTCCCGAACCTGGGGGGAGGGGTGGTTGCGACCTGACTTCTATCAGAGGATATTCTCCTCCAAATTTGTCCAAACTAGGACAATCTCCCAGTGGATCATAGAGGACTTCAGGCAGACTCATAGTTTCACTCACCAGGATCCTGTTTTAGGCTTAATATCATAAAACAAGATTGAAGACAATGCATAAAATGGACT
Source organism: Struthidea cinerea (assembly GCA_013397865.1). NCBI lineage: Eukaryota > Metazoa > Chordata > Aves > Passeriformes > Corcoracidae > Struthidea > Struthidea cinerea. The sequence goes on along the minus strand of VZTI01001582.1, from coordinate 97,250 downwards.
AGAATTACTAGAGCTGCAAGGCCTGAGATACATTTTGTGTCTCCTTAAAATAGCTTGGAAATAAACCCAAACTATTCATGGATATCTTCAGGGTTTTGTGCTAGAACGAGTCTGACACTTACAGATCTTCTGCTGAAAATATGATTTTATTACCTGGTTGAACTTGCCTTTTTCAAGGAGAAGGATCTGGAAGATAAGATGTCAGCTGAATGCAAATTTGCTGACCTCAGAATAAATCATTCCCAGTAGTCTTCATTCCCTCTGAATAAAGGGCAGCAGTATCAGTGCCTCTCTTCATAGTCCAATTACTTTAGTTTTGGTCCTAGTGACACTTGGCTGTCTGCTGTCTACCAAAAAACAGCTAAGGAGGGTTCTATTGAGTTACACTGGGGAGGAAAAAAATCTGTATTCTAAATCGCAAACCTCACAGTCAAAAACCTGAACTTTACAAGTATGAATTTATCTCAGTATTTTAAAAGGCCATACAAAAGATTGTCCATTGTCCAAAGTCATCACCATAAATTTTAAGCCAAAAAAAGGAAACCTTATACCACTAAAAGAAGCTGGAAGTGAAACACAGGGAAAGCTGTGCAAGAGTAGATTGGATTTCAAAAGGATTACAATTCTACTTTTCATAATGATTATATTTATATTAGGGTTTTTTTTCCTAATGAAATTACAGAACAGACCAAATTAAATTAAGAATACTACTGAGATACCAGGCTACGTTTGTAGGAACAAGCTGATAATTTTGGCATGTCTGTGTAACACTGAGAGGTGAAATAAAGAAACATATAATATGCAAATTTTTCTGGAATTATATTCCATTTGCAGTAGAAGGCACAGTCAGTGGTGCCCGTGGGTCCATTATTCATGGCCTGGATGGCAGTAGGCATCAACATGAACACAAACCAATCTTCACGTGGTAACAACAACACACTTTTTACGGACAAAAATTTTATGAAACAGTGAAAAATGTCACCTAGGTCAGGCTGCTCCTTCCTGTGCTATCACAGGAGCTCTCTGACATGCCCACAGCAGGCAGGATGCTGCAAAGTGGCTTTGATGAACAGTTCATGGAACGCCAATGTGAGCAAAATCACCTGACAGCTGCACGGAGGATGGCACAGACATGGAGGGAATGGGTTCAGCCTGTGTATTCCTTGCCCATGAAAGAGAAGGCACTACAGCTCTGAGGGACAGCAGTGCACTCACTCCTCATTTTCTGTCTTTTCTGGGAAAAGCTTCCATAAAACAGAATTTTCTGAACAAATGGAACAGCCTCTGCTTCACAATGCAGGAAAGAGATGGCTTGGCACTGGAGATAATTATGTCTGATTGTTAGACAGAGGTTTTGGTAACTCCTTTTCCACATTGACAGTGATTATTAAACCGTACCTTCAAAACTCTTCTATCATTGGTCCATTACTGTGTCCCAGTATGGGACATAAAGGTCATTCTCTTTTCCTACCTTTCCTTCAAATATAACAGGGCAAAAAAACCTTTTTTTTTTTCTTATCAGGCCAAATTTTATAAAATATGGTCAATTACATTTGACAGTTGATATATTTAAAGTGAATTTTTGAGTATATGCCCCTTATGACTTTCTGATTGAGCCATGTGCATTAAAACTGTGACAATTTGGGGAAATTTTCCAAGTTCAATGATAAAAAAGTACTGATTAAATTCAAGGTTAAAAATGGCCTTTTTTCCCTGAAATCTTAGGGTCTACCTTGAGAATCTACCCTAGAAACAACTTCTCACTACCTGTTCCTTAATGTTTCATTGATGTGATCTAGCACATAAAACAATCAGAGTAAGATTAATGACTGATTTGGATTTGAAGATATTTTTTTTAATTAACCCGGTTAGTGGATCTTTGTTTAGCAGCTAAAACTATCTACAGATGGAAACTTCTTAGAAAATTGACAAAAAGTCTCATGGAAGCTATTTTAATCTCTTTAGCAAAACCTTCCTCACCATGAACATCTGGTGTGCTTAATAGTGAATTATCCCACACATTTGAAGAAAGGGAAGAACTGTTAAAATCTTCTTTTTCTTTCACCAGGCTTTGCACACTTCAATAAAAGCAGTTTTTTAATATCTTTTTAGTAAAGTGGCATTTCCTGAACATATGATGTTCACATGTACTATGTAATTTGGTGAGCCATTCCATGCCTTGGATTCATTCTATCCTTATATTGTTAGCAAAAACACTGTCTTTTACTTCCATAGAAGGTCACATGGACTCCCAGGCTTCTTTGCTTTCACTTTAATTACATCTAACTTTCATTTAAGGACAGTCATTGCCATGCCTACTCATTGAGAGTATTGTATGTTGTAGGTGGGTTTTCCTATGCACAAAATACAAATTGGGATTTGCTCCGTAACCTGATGATCCATTGGCATGGCTCTCGCAAGTACACGCGTGCAGGACTGTTTTAAAATTCTTGCTATTTGCCTTTGTATGGATTTCTACAGACCTGGGCTTGGTCTTCCTAAAGGAAACTGTTGGAGTGCGCTGGGTGGTGGCAGAGAGACAGGCCCTGAGGATCAGAGAGAGGGCCTCTATCCTGGGCCTGGAGGTGACCCTGGGAGTGCATCCAGGTCACCGGGGATGGACTGAGAGAGGATTGTGTATTTATGGACAGACTGGGCCTAGGAGAAGTGTTAATTGCAGTTTGTGGCCTTACAGGGCATTGTTTGCCTATTACCATAATAGGTAAAATCTGTGCAATGCCCCAGGTGATTGGGGGACACTGTGGTGAACATCTTTCCTGTTTATATGATGTTATATCCTGTTGGATGCTGGGATTTAGGGAATTCTGACTGTGCAATAAACGGCTTTGCTTTTTTCCATCTGATGAGCAAAGTNAATCTGTGCAATGCCCCAGGTGATTGGGGGACACTGTGGTGAACATCTTTCCTGTTTATATGATGTCATATCCTGTTGGATGCTGGGATTTAGGGAATTCTGACTGCGCAATAAACGGCTTTGCATTTTTCCATCTGATGAGCAAGGTCCTTGCCCATGCGTCATTGCTGCAGAAAGCACCCCACAGAGCACAGCAGAGGGTACTGGCATTCCTGGTGTTTTCTCTGGGTAGTTCAATCTCCAGCTGACACTCAGCTGCAGCAGGGCTCCTATTCAAAGGGAATTTGGGACGACTGGAGACTTGCTTCTTTTCCAGGAGTAGAAAAAACTGCAGGTTGAGTCAGCCTCCACTAAACCCATTCCTGTTCAGAGTAATTTCATTTCCACTGGTGAAATCAAGAGCAGAATTATGCCCAGATTGTCTAGCAAAGAACAGGATGTAATGAAGGCTGGATTTACTTTCAGAAATCCTCTTAGGGTATTGCCTCAGGAAAGATAAGAGAAATAATTTAATTTCACGAACAGTTCAGCAGTGGTAAAATCCCATGCTGTGAAACAGAAAGGAGACTTTTGGAGAAAGGCTTCTTTGGGGCAGCCAACTGCTGAGGAGCATCAGAGCATCTCGCTCAAGTCCCACGTCCAGACACATCTCAGACCAGTGCTGCAGCTACAGTGCTATTGTGAAATGAAACGTGCTCTTCCTTTGACAAAGATGTCACCTATCCTTGAAAAATTAGTCCTTTCTTTCCCCATCACAATGAAAATATTATTTTTGTTACAAAGAGAGGGAAGATTTTTTTCTGTTTTTATTCAGCATCTGAACCTATAAATTAAAGGTAAACAATATAATTTTGCTTTTTTTCCTCCCATATCTCTTGAAGTATATATCTACATTGCTAGGAGAAAATTTACTTTTATTTCAAGCCTGTTTTTGTATCCTGTACCTACTCAATTAATTTTCTGCTTTAAGGTATTTTAAATGTATCTTGAAATTAGACAAAAGACAGTGACTATGAACCCTCAAACCAATCTGAGCTCATATAATGAGCATAAATCATTCTAATAGAGCAATTTTAAATCAATTATGACACCATTATTTTCGAGCTCATTACTGATTTTATAAATAAACCATTTCATCATTATGCCATGTAGATGGCCAGGCTGCCTTGTGTAGTGGGTGTCATCTTGCATCCTCAAGGCTGTACGGTTATTTCCGAGGTTAGTAAAGTATTTGACAACCCTGTGAAGTGCAATGCAGAATAACACCATGGAAAGTGTGTATCATTTCTCTCAAACCACAGGGAACAAGAGAGTTTTTCCACCACTCTCTGTTAAGTCATCTTCCTCCCTAATTAAGGAGACACTCATTTCTTTATATTATACTTTTCTGCCTTTCCAGTTAGATCTTTTTACATCATCTGAAACTTGAGGCTGTGTGGGACATCCCAGCTGAGGACTCAGTTGTCTCATTTGAACTGTTCCTTTTTTATGCATTAAATTTGTGCTTCATTTAAGTCAGCACCTTGTGCCGGAGAATGAACATGCACCTAGTGAGTGTCAGAGCCTTCCCAAAGAGGTAGATGAGGTGGATAAAGTGATGATGGTCCAGTTCAGTGTCTCAATATAAATCAGAAGCAGAGATTAAAACTGAAGACCCCACTCCTAGGCCAGTACCCCACTAGTCTGCATCCCCTCACAACAGTGCTTGCAGGAAAAAATCATTTACCGGGTAAGTTTTCATACCATTACAGTGATACTCTTCAAATGTCTTTTTTATCTTGGTCTGAAAAAATTTGTGTTTTCTACCTCTTTGAACCACCCCTATTCACGTAAAACTGTTGACCTTGAAAGCAGCTATTCAGATAACCAGTTAATTATTGAAATAGGCTGCTTTTATAAACAAAAATGTGGGTTCAGGCTGCCAAAGGAAGTGGAAATGGCAGTGACATGAGGATGATGACACAATTCTGAGCAGACTTCCAAGGACAAGGACAGGTTAGAAACAAGGAGACAGAGAATGTGAAACTGAGATCTTCCCTGCCAGAAAAGGAGAGTAACCTGTTGTACAAGGGGAAATTTACTCCAGTGGCCCCTCTTGAAATGCAGTGACCCTGCCATACTCTTCACCTCATCTTATCTACCCAGCACGTAATCACAGAGCTGCTCAAAGCAGGTTACGAAAGAAACACAGAAGCCATGCTGCAAACATGACAGCACCACATTCCCGGACCTCTGCAGTGCTTGTCTGAAGCTGTGCCTGTGCTGTTACACAACAGAGCCTGTCCTCTGTCCTTGAAACCCAGTGGTGTCTCATGATGGTTAAACTGTCTTCCCTCCTTTGAAAACAGTGTTGCCTCATATGTGCTGAATACTAACAAATATCTCCAGCCATGCTATCCTGCAATTCATATTTGGGAGAACACTTGCAGGCCCAGGCCAAAATCATGCCACGGAGCACACAAGTAATTAAGCATTAGGAGCCACCTTGGGATGGTTTTGAAGGCAGCTCCCTGGCCCTCGTTCCTTCACCATTGTGAGTGCCTTAAAATTTTCAGGAGATCCAGGGCACAAGCACAGAAGGTCAGGTCTGCGGGCTGGACCATAAATCACAAATGAGCTGGAGGGTTCCATCTGCCCCCTTGTCAACAACTGACAGACAGCAACCAAAAAGAAGTGCTGGTTTATAAAAATGCCAGAGGAAAGGAGAGCACAGAGCAAAGGAGCGTGGGCTGGAGCCTGCTGGGCAGGTCCCAGCACACCGACACATCCACAGAGGATTGCTGTTGGCCTGGGAAAAGGCCAGGCTTTCAGCACCACCTTAATATGGCATTGACAACACTGCCAAGACAAGGAGGGGCTTGTTTTCTACCTCTCTTTGGATTTCCAGGTGGGGACAATGACAGGAAACCAGGTGTGCATTTGTCCTGACTGTGTTTGGAAGCAGGCAGAGTGAGCCAGCTCCACCTCAGAAACCACGTGCTGGTGTGATGCATCTGCTGGGGGCTGTGGCACATCAGCTCTGCCCTGTGTCTGTCTTTGGGCAGTGAGTGCTCCAGCTCTCTGCTGTGCCTTACACTCTCAGAAATTTTCAGACCATTTCAGAAGAATTATGACATACAAGGCATGAAATTGGAAACAAAAAGCCACAGATAAATTGTTTGTAAAGTTACTGCTGCAGAGATATAGATCCAAATCTTGTGAAGGCATAGACTGATGGAGTTCTTTTTGTCTTCAGTGGAGCAATAATCTCACTGGCTCACAGCAAATTATCCTCTCCCCATTTGAAGGGTAGTGCAGTAGCATAATCAAGGCAGCCAAGGGTGCCTAAAACCTGGGATCCTTCTTCAAATGTGAATCCAGAGGGTTTCTGAATGCGGCTGCATATGGGGTATCCTAACCTCCCTCACAAAACTATTTGAATCATCTACAGCTCAACGTGGGGAGTAAAGAAAGCAACTAAAAGGACTGAATTCAGTAAGTGTAGGAAGGAAAATTTTAGATTTTTTTTAAATGCTATTCACAGCTCCTTAGTGAGTACCTAAGAGACAAAGCACTTTGAAGTCTTACATTTCTTCATCTTTATCTCCTCCTCCTCCTCCTTCTCCTTTTATGTACGTAGCAGGGTTTGGCTCTGAGGCAAAATGTCAAATGAATTTTAGTGCTTTGTAACCAAAGACAGGAGAAGGAAGTTTTTCCTCGGCCTTCTGCTATGCTTTAAACCATCTCCAACTGCCCCATTTCTTTTTAAGACTTACTAATCGGAAAAAGAAGCATTTTTGTATTTGAAGTACACTTAAAATGGGATGATTCAATAGCACAAAGGCACACCTCACCTGAAGGCTGACTTCAAAAGGCACGGAGCCTTCTGAGAATGCATCAGGCTCAGTGGCCATGCAGAGACATTCAGTGTGGTTTGCAGCATGGATTTGACAGTTTTTTTACTATAATTCCTTAAAACCACTTTTAATGAAGTTTTTTTGGCAATTCATTAAGCATTATTGCCACAGAATGATTGCTAGTTGTTGGCTGTAGTAGAAAAGTTTCCTAAAGACCAAGGATGGGATCATTCCTGTCCCCTGCATTCAGCTTGAAGGAAGGATTGGTTTTAACGGTAACAGCTGGGGTTGTTGGATCCCATCTCCTCCCCATTTCCTTCAGAAGAGAAGCACCCAAAGAAAAAATACCCTCTTTGAGGAAAAAAAAACATCCTGAAGGAGTCTATTTGGTATCATTGTCATTTTAAACAAGTTCAGAGACATGATAAATTCTGACCTGGTGCTTCCACCTCTGGCAATTTTCAGTGGCCCATCAGTCACAAGGCAGGGATATGTATTTCCACTGCCCAGACATCCAGGGCTCATCCCTAACACATGTGCAGAGAAGAAGACACCCAAGCCAAGATCCTACTCCTCTGTTACACAACACTGAATTTTTTCCAACATCTTCTAGACTTCCCTGCTAAACAGAAATCGGGGTGAGTATTTGGTAGAAGCAGGAGATACCCAGCTGACCTCGAGCCTGCAAGCACAGAAGAGTTGAAGCCACTTTAGTAAGGATTTAAAGGCAGTCTTTTCAGATATTTACTTAGAGTCCTGAGAGGTTTGTACAGTTTGTACTAAATACTTTTTTTTTGTCACATTAAAACTGTGACAGCTATGTCAAAGCCAATGTGAAGAGCTCGGTACAGATGGCCTTCGCATCTGTGAGTGGAGTGGAAAAAAACACCAAAGGCAGATATTTAATTAGGGCAAATGGTGGGATTATTATTTTGCAGCTCTACAGACTCCCAGTACAATGACTTTGGTGCTGACTGTGAGCATTGTGAGGAGAAAGATCTAAAGCAATTATGGGGAAAGTGTCTGAGCTCAAAATAACCCAAAAGTAAAATTAAAGTAGGGAAAAACTGACAACCTTCTCTGTGGAGTTTTTTATCGCAAAATTTTAAAGTGTTAAAGAAATGAAGAAAAAATAGGTGTATCATTTCAAAATGTACTTCACATTGTTCACATATTGTTTTCCTTTAATGAGATGTGTATAATATTCAGCTCCAGGCACAGAGGCAGTCTATCAGCATAACGGTAAAAAAAAAATATCCCAAACTCTGAAGGAAATCTTTTTAAAAAATGATTTAAAACAGGCAAATATGCTATAAGTTACAAATTGATATAGAAATCATCTGAAATAATTATTTGTTTTGCTACTCTTATTGAGTGGACCAAGCCCATGTTGTGAGTAGAATATTGGTACCAGAATCATGCTGGCCAAAAATGGGCAGGTGTTATATGAAAGTATAAAGGGGCAATTCCCATTTATGGTCCAGATGAAGAAAAAAAAAAAAAGATATTCAGTGACAAATACAGGAGAAGAACTCAAATTTCACAAATGCCAAAGAAGAACTCGCATTGCCCAGACACTGTAAATCCTTGTTTTGTGTTTACCTTGCTACAGGTTCTCTCAAAAATTCAGTTCACAAAGACAGTCATTCTCTTCCTTTTAGCTGTCTCCTTATATTTATCCCTTCATTAGGTAGTCTACACCTAATTCCATTATTTTCTATATTTTCTTAAAAAACATTCTGATAATCTTTACATCCATTCAAGATTTTGAGAGGGAGCAATGCATTTTGTCCATGCAGCAGCCTCACGGGCAGCAGCATTTGAAAGGCATTTATTAACAACTTCGGTCTCTGGCTTCATCCTTCATTTGCTTCTTACTGCATGAAAAGCTGCATTATGTCGAGCATTTCCTCAGTGTAAAGTCTCACACGCCAAGAACAATTAAAGCACACCCATTAATGCAATCTGTTCCTCAGCATGTCTTTTTCTTCCCTTCCCTCTTCTCTTTGATTTTCTTCTTTGCTGCTGTTTGACCTCCCACAAAGGCATCACACCACGGTAGCCTGGATGTCAGATGAAGGTAACTGAAATACAACAAAATCAAAATCCTGCCTTAAAGAGTTGATCGTGGGGGCCAAAGGAGGGGGAAAGAAAGTTTACCTGCTTTAGTTAATTGACTCACATAGCTGTGATATCAGTGCTGTGATGTAAAATGCTGGCTGGACAGCAGACGGATAAAACTGCTGCTCAGTCACTCTGAACCTCAGATCAGATCTTAAACCAGTTTGCAAACAGGACTTTGGCCTCTTTCTTACTGAGTTTCCCATGGGCAAAATTTCCCATTAGTTCTTTGAAAATAAAATGAGGGGAAGGGAGGGAAGGTGTGTGTGTTTTTTGGGGGGATTGGATGAAAGATAGAAAGAAGTGGGGGAGAAGAAAGTTGTAAACACCTGAACGGTCAGGAGCAGCAAACACTGCTGCATTGCAGCTCGGGTGGGAACCTCTTGCTTTCTGAGTCTGGGCTGGTGCAGGTTGATTATAGACAGTCATTCAAATTCCTTCACTTCTGTGTCAGGTAGGTCCAGTGCAGGCAACTTTAATCCACAATAATTGACATCAATTATTTTCTATAGGTCACACACATATGGAATTTTTTTTTTTATACTGATATATCCTGTTTCATGATTTTAGATGAAGGAAAACTAAATATGAAAATGGAAGGGCTAGATTGTCAGACACTTGAAATTTCTCCAGCAGTTTTAACTGGTTTGATAGATCTAGGGTGATTTATTGCAGCCCTAAGTCTCCTTCTGTCCTGTAATATAATGTCCTGACAGATGTGCTTAGCAGTATATACACCAGAGGTTTAACAAGTGAGCATTGAAGATTTTACTACCAAAAAAAATTAGACCTTGAATTCAGAAGGATGAAAGTGAAAAGGTAGAACGAAATGGAAAAGAGGAAGGGAAATATGAGCTTGTCTGCCATGGATTAGTTCCTTAATCTTGCACCATCTGCTTTGTGGGTTTCCTTATGCCTGTATTAGAGCTTGCAACTTGTAGCATGACAATGCCTGGCAATCGTGGCATCAAATACCTCTTTCTAATGTTGCAGTGACAATTTCTATTGCGATGCAAATTAAACAGCATAAACTGTATTTGAAGTTCATATGTTTTTAAAAATAATTTTAAGCAATTAGAAAAAGGTGTATTTTGTAGCAGCTCTCTCTGTAGAGCTCCTTTACTTACTCTCCCGTTTACTTACTCAAATTGTGGTAATTTTAAAATTATTCTAACAGTCTCCATGCCCCTTTTGCATGAGTCTTAAGTCAAGCCTTAGCTTTCCTGAGATGTGGCCTACCACTGAATTAAAAGAGGAAGCAGGGTAGATAAATCTCTGGAGGAGTTGTACTTTTTTGCAAAGACAATACCTGCACATGGCACATTGTCTGTACTCAACCAGAGATGGGAATGAGAATTGCAAAAGCATCAAGAGCTGATATTCAGTGAGAGATGTGCAGCTAATTCCTTCAACTTTTTTGGCTTCTTTGCTTTAACCTAATTTTATTCCACGATTTGAAACACGTAACTGATGTTCCCAGTAAGATTATTCAAGTGTTGTGTAGCTACAGATACTCAGTTATGCCTTCAAGAGGACACACCTGAAAATTGTCCAGGAGTATTGACTTCCTCAAGGCTCTAAGAAGTGCCACTCAGGTAATTCTTTCAGTGGTGGATTTGGTGACAGTTGCTTATTCATAACGAAAATCAAGCTGGAAGGTACAGTGTAATTTCAAAGCCCAGCCGTTTCCATACAAAGCAGAAGATCAAAAAACATTCAGGTTGTCGTGTGAATTTATCAAGGCTAAAGTAAAGAGAGATTTGTGTTATGTCTTTAAAATCCCTCTCTTCTGTTCCTCTGAAACCGAAATGAAAGGCGTGAGAGGGAGGAGGCTCACTCCTATTGTACTTGCCAGGCTCCTTTTATGAGGATCCCGCTCGAATCTAGGAGTATGATGAGATACCAGAGAGGAGTTTTCATGCAGGGTGTCCGTACTGCTGCACAAGAGCTCTCACACAGATCCCTGGCAGAGTCCCTCCTATGCTCCAGGAGTGGGCAGGATGAGGTACAGGAGGAAGAGAGAGGAGGTAGCACAGTATGGAGAGAGCTGTGACAAAGCTGAGGCAGGTCATCACTCCTCAGGGCCAATTAGGGCTGTTGGTAGTGGAGTGAAATCAGAGAATTCTTTAAATACGCCCTAGACAGACTTGAAACCAGATAGAGGATGTACATTTTATCTCACATTTTCTTGATCCCTAGGAAAGAAATTCAGTAGCTCATTTTTTAATTGGTAGAGAATTTCTCCTGTCATTTATTCCACACCCCCTTACTGTGGCATGGGAGAAGTTTTGGTAAACATCTATAAATGAAGCTCCAGAGTGAATCCAGGGGTAGAAGCAGGCCAGGCACTCCTCACGTGCACTCAGCAGGTTCCCTCATGCAATCTCCAAAGCCACCACTGCCACAAAATGCTGATAAGCCCTTGCATGAGTCAGGCTGAAGCTCATTTCATTTGCATAGGTGAGAACCCCAACATCACTGAAAGCAACTCAGTAATTTTCATTGCAATTCATTGAGTTTTCAGGGGAGGGAGAGACAAAATTACATCATCTTTCCTTAGAGTAACCTGTTTGCTGTAATCAAATTCCTGCTACCAGATGCTGGGTAGCAAAAAAAAGAAAAAAAAAGAGTAGTAATTTTTGGTGGCATAAATTCCAATTCTAAAAGCACTGATTTTTCCAGAGCTACCAGATCTGTGTGATAATGTGAGTGGTGTTGTTCCTGGCTTGTTGACAGAGGTGTTGTTCCTTTAACTAGAAATGCATTTAGGAACCTGAAGATCAGCATCACAGCAGTGAATGCTCTCCAATAAGAGACTGCTCTCTATTAACCATGGAAAGAACAGAATCAGTGAGCAGTGAACCAATAAATGAGACAATCCGTGAAAAAAATACTGGAGGAAGTATCACAAGGACATGTTGGGCATTTCTATTCAGCTCAGGGAAAAACAGACTCATGAGCCTCTCGGGAAGAGATTTCTGCTTTTCCATATCCACACCTATCCCAGCACCACAGAGCAGCCGTGTGGGAAGTCAGATTTAAGTCTCCCAGGGCTCTTTGCATGGTATTCAGTGGCTGCTCAGAAAACTGGGAACAATTAATCTGCTGAGAAAAAGTTAAGACACCTTCCATCTCATTCTTCTCCTCATCCTCTCATATCACCCATTTTCAAGGTTTTCCAACAAAATATCAGCACCAGGTTTTATTTTAATGGAACAGTCATTGAATTTAGATTGCAGGTAGCTGACACAACACGTATGCCCAGGAAACCTTTTAAAAAAGAAAAAAAAAGAGATGGAGTTAAAGAAATTAGGCCCTGAAGATTTTGTTATAATGTTCACCACTGCAATGTTCTTGGATTTGATGATTACTAACCACAGGAGCTGGCCAGAGAACCCGCTCTATATTCATTTTGTGAAAGCTGGTAATAGAGACTTATATCAAAATGAAAAGCAACGAATTGCCATGAATTGTTTCTCAACTGCTATATAAAGTAATAGAACAACAAATGCTTCTGTAAAGTACTGGTTCTGGAGGAGGAATTAAAAAAAAAAAGAAGAACCTATTTCAAACATTGTCCATAGAAATATTTGCTTAGAGACAGAAAGAATTCCATTTTCTTTTGCAAAATTTTTATTACTCTCGTCTATGCACGGTGAATTCCACTGGAAAACAGAAATTTCACAGACACATTTGACTCCTCAATATAAATCTTTAGTATGAGAACTGAGAACATCTGCATATATAACTACACATCTTTATTTGTATGTCATTTAGTAAAAAGAATAAAATGTACTTTGGCTGACTTCTTGGACTAATGTAGTGAGTAGCAACTGCAGAAAACAGGGCTGAATTGCAACAGTGTATAAATGAATGAGAGAAGTGGATGAATCCAATCAAAACAGAATGAGGTTAATTCAGATAAATTTGGAGTATTTTGCTTGTGAGAGAAATTTTTTGAGTCATTAAGGAAAAGATGTGCTAGAAAATTGTAAAGACTCTACAGCATTTTAACTACATTTATAATGACTAGCAAGGATAGATGACTAAGGCTAGAATAAGAACTAGCTCCTTTTGAGTCCTTAAATGTCTTCCTGAAAGAATTATTCCATCTATTTCAAGAGTGGGTGAACAAATCTCAGTGCACTGAAAAGGGACACTGCAAGAGAGCTGGTTCTCATTACCTAATCTTGGGGAAAAAAATCTGAGGATTCCTCAATGCTGTGTGACAGAGAGAATTTGTCATTGCTGAGATGCACAACATACACAGCAACACGTGTCCCAGAATGTGAGGGAGGGATAATTCACCTGTGTGGATGCACCTGGAGACCACAAATGGGATCTTTTCTGTTCAAATTCACCTGCAACCAATTTTCCTCGCTACAATAAGGTATTGTTGTCCTCTGAGCAGTGGTAATTTCCTGTCTGCCCTCTCAAACCCTCAGAAGGGGTGAGGTGCTATAACACAGCCAAGTCTGTAATGAAAGATGGTTGGACTCGGTCATGGAACTTTGCCTTCTTTGAGCACATGAGAAGTCCGTACAGATGCAGTGGCTCAGATAAGCCAGAAGATAAGTACAGCAGTTTATCCCTGAGAACATGAGAAACGTGTTTCTGATAAGACCAACAGTCCATCTGGTCCAGGACTATGCAATATGACAGACTCTTTAAGGTGCTCCGGTCACTTCTCACAGGTCCTTCTCCAGCTGATTGGTGATGTTAGAAACTACATCCAACTCCACTTCTTTCAGCCTCCATTGATCACAAAGCTTTCCTGAATCTAAAAAGACTGTTTTCACAACTTTGTGTAGCAAAAAAAAAAATTTGGAAGTTCACTACCTGCTGAGTCAAGAAGTCCTACAATCAATATCCTACTGATTTTACTGAGAGCCCATTTGTCTTCTTTTCATACTGTCCAGAAGCATGGAATTTTGCTCACACCCTAAATACCTCTCCACATCTGAAGTTACCTTCATTTCTAATGGACATAGCAGCAGTTGTGAGTCTTATTCCTGTCTCAAAATGATGATGTTTAGGAAGGTAGCAGTGACAGGTGATAGCCTGTCAGTGTGTCCACTCCTCGGAGGCTGTAGGATGACACATTTCACTGACACAACAGTCTTCCAGCCTTCTTTTTAAAGCCACACATGCATTCACAAAAACGAGGAACCAAGGTGGGACTACAGGAATGAGTAGCTTGACTATTGCTGTTCCTATTTCTATTAAACACAGATTTCTTTGCCAAATATCAGTGGAGAAAAGATGTGATAAAGTAAAGATTAGTATCACTTTAGAGTGCTTTGATATGAAGGAGAGTTCATGAAATGCACCAAATGATTGAGGCCATTCTTGGAATGCTGTGAGCCAGTACCATGTCAGTGGGGCAAGGTGTTGCTCCTGCTCTGCTGTGCCCGGCCTTTGCTGAGGGCTCATCACCTCCCATGAGGAGCAGCAGGAGGAAGTTTGGGCAGGGAGTTTCTTTTGATGCTGAACCCTCTCCTGAAACCAAGTGTGAAGATGTCAAAATACTCAAACTAAAATTTCACAGTGCTCTGAGCCTCATTTTCTGGTGTCTGATTTGGTAACTATCTGATTTTCAGAAGAATTGTATACTCTTAAGTCATGGTTTGAGACAAAATAAGTGCTATGCTTTAATTCTTCAAAGTACTAATAGCTTCAAAACTATGTTCCTTAAATTAGACATCCCAAATAATCAGTTATATTTTCATCTATTAGTTCTTTAGATTTATGAGGGGAAAACAGTCCATTGCTTATTTCTTGGGGAAGTAACAAAGGTTTCTCCATGTTTTTCAGGTGAAACAGATGTAAGCTGGCTGAAAGAACATGAAAGTTCCAGTGAGTAATTAATAGTTCTGCCTTCAAGGCCAAGCAGGCAGAAAATGCACTTAAGCAATGAAGAAGGAGAAGCATCTGAAACAGCTGCTTTCCACTTTGCACCTTCAAAGGGGCAGGGACTCTGCAAGAAAAAAACAAACTCAGAAACCCAAACAGAATTAGTGTGTGATCATACTGGAGAGTTCCTTCATAATGCAGTTTCTAATTTCAAATGATTGATTTAGCAATAGAGCCAGGGAGAAATATGTTGACAGAACCATTTGGTTTTTGAAGCCACAATTCCATCAAAATGGAAATGTTCCAAAAAAAGTTGATTTTCCTTTGACTTTTTGGGTTGGAAGGGAGAGAGTAATATACATTATCACATTTTTACTTTTTCAAAGTTGAACTCTTATATTATTTTTTTTTCTATCACATGTGATAATATACAAGACAAAGCACAAGTGACAAAACTGATGGTATAACAAATATACTTTCACAACAGGATTTCAAAATTATAGGGCATATCATAACTACGTTTTAAAACCTGCCAGCAGTTCCAATTTTATATCCTTTACATTATTTTTTAACTTCTCTATGTAGATATGTATCTATATATAAATGAGACAGGAAAAGGCACTAATTACAAAGCACAAGATGTTCCTTGTTTTGTGGTTTGCTTTGTTTTTAATTCCATCCTGTGGCAATGGAAAGGTTGAATTATTTGGAGGTGTCACCACGACTTTCTGTTTCAATTTTTTGGTAACAATAATAGGTGGCAAACATTATTATGGCCAACCTAAGTAAAAAGCCACGGGCAGGGACACCTTCTGCTATCCCAGGTTGTTCCAAGCCCCGTCCAGCCTGGCCTTGGACACTTCCAGGGATGGGGCAATGCCTCATTACCTGTCAGCCCAAAAGTTCAACTTTTTTGATCAGTCAGATTATTCTTCCCAGGGTTCTTTACATATATTCATTAGATAAAGCATATTTTTGTGTGTGTGTAAAATGGCAGAACATGGGAAATACATCACCTTTCATATGGGGGATCCCACACTTTCACTTTATTTACGTTCAACACTATTCTCACAGCGACTGCTGCTCTCTGCAGGACGTGGGATTTGTCAGGATTGCAATAAAAGCAGCTTCACTGCTACTGATGCTGTTGTGTTGGGCTGTTCACTGGTGTCTGTGCTAATCTTATTTCACAGAAAATAAGTGAAACCTTGTCTAGTGCTAAGGACTCGATCATATTTATCACCTACAAGACACAGCCCTAACACATGTCCCAAAAATGTGTGAGCACGTTGACACAAAGCTACAGCCACAGGGACAATGCAAGGTTTATATATATA